>JANSVI020000680.1:1374788-1392740 GCA_025434765.2 Erythroxylum kapplerianum | reverse complement strand
GTATAATTCCATTTTGGTAACCACGAGGTGTAGTGTGGTGGTAACTCATCTCGTTCCTTAATCATGTAATGGGAGGGTTCAATCCCCCAACTTATGGGAATGGAGTGCATCTCATGGCCAGCTATTTATCGTTTAGTGTGAACTCTCGTAATGAAGAGATTAGTTTCCGCATCTGGCAGGGGATACCCTAATTGCACTAAAAAGATAATTCCATTTTAGTGTCGTAGTCTTTATTAATTAACTGGGTGAAGATATTATTGGGTGTGCTGCAATCTTTAAGTGGAAGTATTTGCGATTGTCTTTATTGGAGTTTCACGTGGGTGTAGGCTGAAGCATACATGTCCTATGTGTGCTAGTTTTGAAAAGTATTTGTAGGTGTATTACTTATGGGTTAGCATGATCTGGTTGGTTGATTGGTGAGTAAGAATGCCACACCTTTCTACGGTTATGTTGTCGTGAATGTATGCATGCAACGTTTCTCTTTTGGACTACGGTTTTGTCTCTTGTTGGATTTTTCTGATATATGCGTAAATCTTGTGTGGTTGGTTTTCCTGATTTCTGGTGTACGAAAATTTTTAGAAGTTTTCGTAATTTTAGTAACTGCCATACCTAATCGTTTGAATGGATTTTATGGGCTGATTAGGTATGAATTATGTCTATTATGGTGGCTGTCAATATTGGAGATGATGCTTAAAAATTCCATCAGTTGAATATGGCAAATTCAATTAGTGAACAAATTTTATATTAGTATTTGGACAAGCTGAAAACAATGGGAAGTTGTTTCTTTTCAACTCAAGTTTATTCGTTTTCATTCTTTATTATTTTAATTAATTAAATTTATTCATTTATTATTTTTCGTTAAAAGATCATTGAGAAAAATCTTTTGTTAAAGTTAGTACGAGACAATCATATTGTTGAGTGTAAAATTTTTTCACGGGTTGTAAAAATAAGGGATAGTGTCAAGGGTTAAGTGGTGTCGGCTCAGTAAAGTCTTGTATAAAACTATTGTCATTAGTGAAAGAATTAAACTGGGTGAAGACCCCACAGACGTAGGCAAGATATATCAAACTGCATTATTAAATTTCTGTATTGATTTATATTGTGCGTTTAATTTTTCTAATTTTTTATTATGCTATAAACAACTACAATAAAACCAAGAGTTTGCAAAACTAATATACCGTTCAATTCTATCAAAAAATAAGCCGAATGGGCCCATACCCTAAATGATAAAGCACAAAGTTTGCGAAATTAAGTTGTTGGTTTTAGCTTGAAGCCAATGATTAGACTTATATTGTACATATTTTGCATTAATTTTGAGTTTAGAAGTAGGCTTAAATAACCTAAACTCCCTCCGGAAATGATGTCAGTGTGATACAAAAGGTAAACTTGGCAAATTAAACTTAACCGATTTGGCAAGTTTCAACTTGAACACAGTGATTAGATTTAGGTTCTATATGAAAATCAACAGATAACATTAGCTGTTAACTGATTCTACTAGCGGCTAGTTAATAGCGGATTAATATAGCTGATTTGACTGGTAAATACATCAGTTGTTTATTTCGAAATCTTTGATAAAATTAACTGTATATATGTAAAATGACTTACGATGATATGACTTAAAAAATAATTATAAAGACACAATATATCTTAGTATTTCTTTGAATATTCTCATAAGAATTTGGATAGAGTAAAAGAAGTCAACAACATCATTTTCTCCGGTCTTAAGAATATTGAAATTCCTCTCAATACAACTTTTCAATAATGAATAAGTTAAATTTAGAACTTCTCAAAATCTTATTTAATTTGCATCACGAAGAGCCAACTGAAGAAATTAAGAGATCACTAAAATGTTACTAAAAATAAGCTAAAGAATAGGGTCGATAGGATTTCACTAAGTTTTTACTTAAATGGAGCACCAACAAGCTTTATTTCTAATTTAAGGGAATATTTTTTGTTATTTTAACTTTAATTTTTAAAATTTAAAAATTGAAACTATATATTTAATATATGAAATTAAAATAAAATTGTTTTGAATGGGCTATTTATATTAATCTCTTAAAATTTAAACTTAGATAAAAATAATTAATTTAAATTTGACTTATTAATTTTAGATTAAATTAAATTGAATTAAACACAATACAAGTGATAATAATATTATATACTAAATGTTGGATATAAAAAGAAACCTAAATATCGAGTATATAAAAAAGTAATTAGTGTAATATAATTAGCGATAACAAATTTAAAAGTATTTAATTTTTTGAAAATTTTAATTTAATATTAAATGTTTTAAATTTTAATTTAATGAGTAACTTTTTAAACTTTGTATAAATTAAGTCAAATTTACATCTCTATCTCTATCTTTATCAATATTTCTATCTCTTTGAATAATTTGTGATAACTTTTGAATATAATCATGTTTTAGTCTCTAATTTCTTAGCTACTAGAGGAAAATGCTCCTTAATAAGATTTTCAAAATCAACGAATTGAATTCAATCTGTGAATTGAATAAGCTATTTACCTAACTAATCAAAAGTCAAAAAAAAAAGTTTGGTAAGTCTTTTTTTTTTTTTGACGATAAAAGTTTGGTAAGTTATTTATCAAACCAGGCCTTAGATTATTCATATTTTGAGTTAATTTGGGCTTGACAACCTAATACTTTTTCTCTTAAAATAACAGAAATAAGATAAATGGGTAAAATTGGTAAATTAAGTCCAACTTGCTTAACTCATTTCAACTTGAAATTAACGATTAGATCTAGATTGATCAGATCTTAAGATAACTAATTTTAAGTTTAGAAGTTAGTTTCAACGACCTAAACTCTTTTTCAAAAATAATATGCTTTAATTCAACATTTTAAAATAATATCAATTTTCAAAAGAATAAAAAATATTATTTTAAAACTTAAAATTAAAAAATGCAATATCTTTTGAAGAAATTTAATTTTATACGATTGAATCTCGATTAAAATTTTAATTATTTTTAAAAATTAAGCGTAATCTAAAAAGACTTGATTTAATCAATTGTTACTTTTAATAAACTAGAGTGAAATTAATTTAAATTTAAAAAGTTTAATATCTCTTATTCAGATTAATCAAATTTTAATTTTGTCAATCCTATTTATAAATTATATTTTTTAATTTCTTCAATTTTTAATTTTGAAAGTTTTAAATTGGAATATTGACAATTTGTATCTCAATATTTAAATATTAAATTTATTTATTTTTAATTTTCTTATTTATTATTTGTTTTATTTATTAAATAACTTATTCTAAACACAAAATTTCTATAATATTATTTGTATACAAAGATTTATTTAATATATATAATCTACAAATCTTTTGCATATAATCAAAATTTATTTAATACTCACTTAATTTTATATCATATAAATAATTTTTATTAATTAATTGAAAATGAAAATTTCCCAATCATATGCAATCTACAAATCTTTACATATAATCAAAATTTATTTAATACACACTTAATTTTATATCATATAAATAATTTTGATTAATTAATTGAAAATGAAAATTTCCCAATCATATGCAATTTAGTGATTCACTTTAAACGGTTAATAAATTTTGGTATTAATATTTAAATCACAAATTGTAAATGCTATATTTCAAAGTCATCAGAAATTAATTCAACCAAATCAATTCACATGACCGGTAATGCGTCCCTTTTAGATTTGTTTCCGCTGAATCGTCTGTCCGTCCTCCGGTGATGTTGAAGTCTCAGTAGAAGACATTAGAACGATTGCGATCGAAATGGCTCAAAACAAGGGGCTCACCAATACTATGTTCTTTCTCCCTTTCTTGTCTGCAATCTGTGGACTTCTTCTAATCCTTTTTCACCGGCCAGCCTCGCCGGTATCAAGTGGTACACATTCTCTCTCTCGACTAAGCACTTCGCATGTTTCGGTTATCTGCATGTAATGTAGTTTGTTTTCTGTATTCAGTTTGATGACGCCTGCGAAATCAGTTTCCGAGTACCGGTAAAGGTTTTGCGCTTTCATTTGTTTATGTTGCATGCGATTCATTGGATCTTAAGAATATCTAAATTAATTTATTTCTCGAGTCATAGAGTGTGGGTGGAGGTAACTTGGTAGTGTCGTCATCGTACAACCCATCATCGACAACTGCGAGACCGACGAGGAACAACATGCAAAACAGTGCCCCAACTGAAGGGCACATAATTTTTCTCCTTTTAGCCTTTGGCACAGAGTAGTTGGGAATCAAAATCAAAAGAAGGAGGGGACATTGGCAGGTCTTGAGTAAATGGTTCAATCCCCCACAAAAAAATTTGTGGAGATCTGGTCCCTGTTACAATTAGGCCGTCCAATAATTGTGATGTTTCCTCTTTGGGCTGTGCCCTTATCGTCTTTTCTATATTAGGTATAGCTGAGTATCTTGCACATGCAAATGCTGTTACTTCACAGGACTGATGCGATAAATGGAAGACTGAATCAGGGGTACTTTTCACAGCTCTTATTTCAGAAGATGTCGCTTACTGTTGTTTTCGGGTTTTGTGTGCAGCTAAAACTCTTCGAACGATTGCTTCCCCCCCTTGATGGCGATTGTATTATCTTGGTAAAAACTTTGAAGTAGTTTTTTCTTTTCTTCATCGATCAAATAAGGTGTGTCCATTTTCTGATCACCGCTTAGGCTCTCAACTTTTTCTCATCAGTTTTATAAGTGTGTGAAACTATATATAATACTTGGTTTATTGATTTACTTGGTTACAGGGGAAAGTGACTTTGATTTTATGACAATAGAAGGATATCGGTGGCCACTAGGCTCTTGGAAACAGTGGAACTTCATTAAATTTGTTTGGTGCAATAACATTAACTTCAGGCAACTTGTTCATGTCGAAGAAGAAAATCAAGTTTTCTTCTTCGACACCAAAGAAGGAGAAATCACGGCGTATGTTCATCTGAATGAAGAAGCTATGGCGAGATTTGAGAAAGACCTAGAGATTGCTTCGTTTACATCTCCTACTCCATTTTCTAATCCATCTAAACTTTGAGACTTCGCTGGAAGTAATATAGCAAAACAAAGCAAAAGTAGTACCAAGTTGTGGTTGCTCATCTCGCTTTTCTCTGCAAAAATAAGACAACAATTAATTACATTCTAACCTTTAAATAATTTTTTATCGATAAAGATAATAAAATATTTTAATAAAAAATTTGAATTAATGTACTAAAATTTAGTAAATAAAACTAGTTTCAATCAGTATAGATAATACTTTGGGTGAGTTTTGTAAACTCATTGAACGAACCATCCTCGATATCTCACTCATATCACATAACACAAATAGTTCATAATTCAATTTCGCATACACTTCATGTCATCATATAATACACATCATTTCACCAATAATTATATAAAATCACATAACACTTTAATCAGTTATTCTATATTTTACATTCAGTGCAGTCAAACAAATCATTTTTTATTTTTTAAATTATATATATCAATTATATATGCAATGCACATGAAACTCACTTTCGATTGTTATTGTCATAACCGAGTACCTTTTTATTGGCCCATATCTTTTGTAAATACCAGGTTTATTTCAGATATTGTTTCATATCACATATAAATACCGGACATATTAATAATTGAGCGTGTAACTTTTAAGTATATTCCGAGCTTTAAATTCTTTTAGGATCACTTCGGTCATAACTATTTTTATATTATTATGCATTCATATAATGAATTGCATCATATTCACGTATATTCAATCAACCGCTTGAGTTCTATTTCACATTCATATTCATATTTTTCAAATATATATAATTCAATTGTTTAAACAAATCAATGAGTGTTCGAATACTCTGAACCAGTTGTTCACGTTATAAAAATATCTCGTGAAGATCTGGTCCCTGTCACAAACAGGTCATAATTGCGATATCATGTTTCCTCTTTGGGATGTGTCCTATTTTCCATATTAAGCTTAGCTGAGCATCTTGCATATGCAAATGCTGTTACTTTACCAGAGCCATGCTGCACATGGAAGACTGAATCAGCAAAGAACTGGGGTACTTGTCACTGCTCACAATTCAGAAAAAAGGCACTTACTGTTGTTTTCGGGTTTTGTGTGCAGCTAAAACTCTTCGAACGATTGCTTTCCCCACTTTTATTTTTAATTGATGCTATTGATGGCGATTGTCTTATCCTGGTAAAAGCTTTGAAGTAGTTATTTCTTTTCTTTATCAATCAAATAAGGGGTGTCCATTTAGGCTCTCAACTTTTTCTCATCAGCTTTATAAGTGTGTGAAACTTTATATGATACTTGGTTACAGGGGAAAGTGAATTTAATTTTATGACAATAGAAGGATATTGGTGGCCACTAGGCTCTGGCAAACAGTGGAACTGCATTAAACTTGTTTGGGGCAATAATATTAACTTCATGCAACTTGTTCTTATTCTCAATTAACACATATTTGAAATATTTAGATAGAAAGTGATAAAGATATAGTGGGACATGTTATACCCACTTGAGGTGTTGTTGCTGAATAGTAGTGTCAGAGATTCATGGATTTTATAAATTTACAAGGATAGAGTTTAGCATTCAACCTTTGGTGCAATTATTGATTGTTCAAGAACGAAGTGCAGAACATTGACAATTTGGTTAGCGCCTTCAATATGCAGAGACGAGACGAGACAGAAATCTGAAGATGAAACAGAACAAAAATTAGAGACAGTGAGGTGTTTGATTGCGGTGGACAAAACAGAGGAAATAATCCCCGTCCTCAGGACTGAAATGTGTTTAGATACAGTGGACAGAACAAAAAATAATGTTAATAACGAAAATGCTCCTACAATATAATATATTAGAAAATGTAATTAATTGATTATTTTATAATTGTATCAATATTTATTTAAAGTATATGTGTAATTTGTTAATTACGATCAAATAAAATGAGAAATTAGACATATTTATTGAAATACGAAACCTAAAAATTAACTATCTTACAAGTTAATTATCTTATTATTAACTTGTAACTGAAATAAAATTAATTATCTTATTATTATTATTATTATTATTATTATTAGGGACGTGTTAGGTTTCGTATGTAATTCAGAAGGTTATTATTATTATTATTATTATTATTATTATTATTATTATTATTATTATTATTATTGCAAGGGACGTGTTAGGTTTTGTATGTAATTCAGAAGGTTATTTTTGACATTTTCAGTTCTTGTCAGTAGGACAAGAATTCTTGTACCTTAGTTTTGAAAGGAACAAAAATTTCTGTCCTTGTCTTTTGAGGACGGAACAAAAATAACTGAGGACAGCAAGCAAACAGCACGAAGGACATAACTTTTGTGTCTTTGTCCACCGTCCTCACCCACAAGGACGCTAACCAAACACAGGGTATAGGTAAGGGAAGGGAAATTTTGTAAGAAAAATATTAAAAAATGTGTGGTTATAATGTCCTGCCATATGCCACCTCCTTCCTTTTCCCGATTCTTTCCTTCCCTCGTTTTGCAAAATTTATTCTTTTCCAGGGAACACTTTTGAACATCATTCTTCTCTTTTGCTCCACCAAAATCTATTTCCTTTATGATGGTCATAGGTTGGAGAGGAATTTTGTCATTATTGGTTATGATGAAAGACATCTGTTCCTCTCCTACCTTTAGAATCAGCTCACCCCCATCTACATCAATAATTGATCGAGTCATGGCCAAAAATGACCGCTTAAGGATAATTGGAGTTTTTGTGTCTTCTTTTATATCTAGTATGCATAAGTTTGTTGGAAACTAAACTTTTCCACTCAAACATGTACATCATGTATGATAAACTTCAGACAATGAATTGATTTATCTGTCATTTTTACCATTATCTTGATGGGAACTATCTCACCGAACCCCAACTTCTAATATACAGAATACTACGTCAAATTTATATTGACTCCAAATCAGTGAAGACTCTCTCTATTTTGACACCTTTAATAATGCAAGGGATATAAAAATCGCCTGGATCTTGATAAGATCTTATCTTGATATACTATTTGATATTATCTCCTTTGTTTTAGAATTATTTTGGTGCTTAAATATGGAAAATAATGTTTGTTTTGTTTTAGGAGATAAAAAGTAGAGATTGCATTAAATTAAATTGGGACTTTATTGATTATAATAAAAAATTTTAGATAAAGTGAAGAGAATGTTGTAGTAGATAAGGTTGATTACTTGAAGAGTTGGAGTTCAACTGGAAGACTTCGCCTTATCCTTATCATGAAGGAGTTTGGTTTTGAATTTGTTTTAGATAGACATCTATACAAGTTAGAGTTATAATAAGATTAGATTAGAAAACCTTTTAAAAGGGACGTTTTTCATAGCAGAAAGAGGTTCTATCTTTTTATGTTTTTTCATAATACTTTATCATTCTTCTTTTCTTGTTATTGGAGAAAAAGCCATGCGTGGCTAAAATCATCATTCTGATTCAAGGGATTCAATACTCTAACTGTAAACTTGTGAGGTTTAATGTTCTCAACTTTTATTCACATTTTAATTCAAGTATTCTTGTTTTGAGTTCTCATATTTTATGAATGATTGATATTCGATTAATTTAACAATTAAATTTAATATTAATTATTCTATTACTATCCAAGAATTCAGTGATCCATAATTGTCATGAAGGATTAGTACAAATAGCAAATAGGTTATTTCTAAATTTTGATATTTAACTTATAATAAAAAAGAAAAATAATTTGAATAGTTGCAGCTATCTAGATTATTTAATTTAGGATTTAGTGTTTTTAACGGAGCATATTGCTATCATTTATTTGATATAGATTGCTATCACATATTCTTGGGTCATATAGTATCTGGACAGGGCATACAGGTAGGCCTAAAGAAAATGGAGGCAGTGATGAAGTGAAAAGTCCCGAGAAATGTGTTTAAGATCTGAAATTTTCTTAGATTAGCAGGTTATTACAGAAGATTTGTTAGGGGATTTTCTTTGATCTCATCCCATTCAACAAAACTTTTGAGGAAGAATATACCATTCAGATGGACTGATGAATGCCAAAGGAGTTTTGAGGAATTAAAACACCGATTAACTACAATACCATTGTTAGCTATTCCATCTGGATCTAAAAGATATGTAGTCTATTGTGATGCTTCGCACCAGGGGTTAGGATGTGTTTTGATGCAGTATGGCAAAGTGATTGCATATGCATTGAGATAGTTAAGGTCTCAAGAGTTCAACTATCTGATTTATGATTTAGAACTTGCTGTAGTGGTGTTTGCTTTGAAGATTTGGAGACATTATTTATACGGTGAAACATTTTAGATATTTATAGATCATAGAAGTTTGGAATATTTATTAAGTCAAGAACTGAATATGAGACAAAGGTGATGGATTGAATTACTTAAGGTTTATGATTGCACGATTGAATACCATCCTGGTAAAGCTAATGTTGTGGTTGATGCATTAAGCAGGAAATCTAATAGCATTGTGGCATAAATATAGACATCAAGGACCAAGGTTACTAAACCTAGTACAATTAAGAGCATTGAATGTTGAGCTGAATTTAGGGCAAAATGAAGTATTGTTGGCTACATTGAAGCTTAGATTGGTATTGCATGAAAGGATCAGAAAAGCTTCAAGTAAAGGTCCAGAACAATTGAAGCTTACTGAGAAGTTGAAACAGAATTCGAATCCTGAGTTTGAATTGAGGGATGATGCATTGTAGTTGAAGCAGAGATTTTGTGTACCTAATATGGATTATCTGGGAAAAGAGATTTTGTAGAAAGCACATATAGTAGCCTATGCTATGCATCCTGGTACTATTAAGATGTATAACACCTTGAAGTAACATTTTTGCTGGCCTGGAATGAAGAAGCAAATGGCAGAGTATGTGTCTAAATGTATGATGTGCCAACAAGTTAAGGCTGAGAACCAAGCTCCAGTAGGGAAGTTACATTCATTGCCCATTCCGGAGTGGAAATGGGAATGGATCACTATGGATTTTATTATGGGATTGCCTAAGACTCCGAGGCAGTACGATGCTATATGGGTCATAGTAGACCGGTTGACTAAATCAGCCCATTTCTTACCAGTGAGAGAGAATAACTCACTTGATCAGTTGGCCCAGAAGTATGTGAATGAGGTGGTGAGACTGCATGGGGTTCCAGTGTCTATAGTATCGGACAGGGATTCCCCCCATTTTCTTCTTCATTATTGTCTGCTAGAATTTGTTGATTGACAGCATTATCATTGCTCCAAGGCCAAAACTTCTCTTCGTTAAAGTCAACATCTTGACTGACAACAAGTTTCTTAGTGATAGGATTATACATTTTGTAAGCCTTTGACTAACTGCTAACACTAAGAAAGATGCATTTTTCTCCCTTATCGTCTAACTTCCTTCTCCTTTGATTTGGAACATAAGCATATTTGATGCTTTCTAGAATTTTGAAGTGGTCTACTACAGGTCTCCGTCCACTCCAAGCTTCTTCAAAGATCATGTTTTGAACAACAAGAGTGGGACTTCTATTTAAGACATGAATGCTCCAACTGATTGTTTTAGGCCAGAAACTCTTATATATATATATGAAGCTACTATTGTGTTGTGAGGGAGTGAATGTGTTTCATTTGATTTACATTCAAGAGCAAGTATTGCTGGTTTTTATTGCTATTGGAGTTGTTGTGTGTCACCTCTATTTTCTTCTTCATTATTGTCTGCTAGAATTTGTTGTTTGATAGCATTATCATTGCTCCAAAGACAAAACTTCTCTTCGTTAAAGACAACATCTCGACTGAAAACAATTTTCTGAGTGATAGGATCATACATTTTGTAAGCCTTTGACTAATTGCTAACACTAAGAAAGATGCAATTTTCTCCCTTATCGGCTAACTTCCTTCTCCTTTGAGTTAGAACATAAGCATATTTGATGCTTTCGAGAATTTTGAAGTGGTCTACTACAGGTCTCCTTCCACTCTAAGCTTCTTCAAAGATCATGTTTTGAACAATAAGAGTGGGACTTCTATTTAAGACATGAACGCTCCAACTGACTGCTTCAGGCCAGAAACTCTTGGGAACTCCAATCTTCACCAATCGTACAATTTTTTCTTTCACAAACACCATTTTGTTCAAGTGTATAAGTTGTTGTAACCTATCATTTGTTGCCCTATTTTTCACAAAATTTTACAAATTCATGTGAGTTATATTCTCCTCCTCGATCAGTATAGAGTACTTGTATGAAACTCCCAGTCTCCTTCTCAACAAGTGTTTATAATTTTTAAAGTTTATCAAGGCTTCAGATTTCTCCTGTAAAAAAATATACCCAAACTTTCAGACTATAGTCATTGATAAAAGTAATAACATGTCGTTTACCTCCATTTGATAAAAGGGTTATCGACCCACAAATATCTAAATGCACTAATTCTAGTATCTTTCTTGCTCTATAGACTTCTCGTTGTTGTTTGTTAACAATACAATCTTCACACACTTCAAATGGAGCTATAAAGAGAGGGAGACCAATCACCATATTTTTCTATAGCAAGGTCTTCAAACCACTGAAGCTTAGGTGACCATAGCAAAAATGCCATAGCCATGCCACATCCTTCAATTTTGTCGAGAAGTATGAATGGGTGATATTATGGAGATAAAGCAGGGACATTATATTTTCTTTCATTTTAACTTCAGCAATCAACCCCAACTTGGTATCTCGAATTTTACATAGTCCATTCTTAATATAAAACTCATACCCCCTTTTCTTGCAATTGTCCTAAACTAAGTAAGTTTGTTTTTATATCTGGTACAAATAGAACATTTGAAATAGTGTGGTTTAGGTTTCTTTGAGTTTGGACAGATACCTTTCCTTTCCCTATTACTGTGACCATTAAATAGTTGTCGAACTTGACAGTGTCTCGAAAAGTTTCATCTAATTAGAAAATGCCTTCTTTTCCCCACACATATAGTTGCTACAACCAGTGTCTAAATACCACATGTTCTTATGAGTTTCTTCCCTCTCATTACACACCATCAAAAGAGACACCTCCTAAGACCCTTCTTCTTCTGCTTTCACAAAATTGGATTTTTCTCCTTTCACAAAATTGGATTTTTCTCCTCCTTGTTTATTCAAATTAGTTCAACAGTCAAACTGATTATGGCTATATTTATAACATCTATTCCATAAATGATGTCCTCCTCGGCCTCTTCTTTTTCCCTGATTGTTTCTACTTTTTGTTGTTGGTTATCACGCCCTTTGCTAGTTCTGCCTCCTCTACTCTTATCAACATTGGTGGGTGATGAATAACATTTACTACGTGCTGCTTGTAAGGCCTTGCTCCTCTTCATCATGTTTGATGAGCTTTCGCCCTTGAAATTGCAATGAATTTTGCAGTTCTTCAATTTTGAGTTCATCAAGATTTTTAGACTCTTTAATTAAACAAACAATAAAATTATATCTTATTGTCAACAATCGAAGGATTTTTTCAACAATCATAACATCTTCCTTCTTTTCTCTATAGATCTACATCTTGTTGACGATTGCCATTATCCTTGAGAAGAAATCATCAATTGATTATCCTAACTTCATACGAAGAGTATCGAACTCCTCACAAAGTGCCTAAAGCATCACCCATTTGGCTCTTTCATTTCTTTCATATTTTCTTTCCATGGCATCCTATATATCCTTGGAGGTATCTTTACAAAGAATGGTCTCCAAGATTGATATGTCAATGGCCTGAAAAAGATAGTTCTTGGCTTTGAGATCCTTCAACTTCAGTGCTTTAAATTCAACTTTTTATGATTCCACCAATTGAACACCAGGGGCTGGTTCTACTACTCTAGAAACAAAAACAACCCAATATTCCTTTGATCTAAGAAAGTTTTCCATTAACATACTCCAGTGATCATAATGACTATCGAAGTGAAGAATCGCAGGTTGCATGAAATTTTCGGACGTCATGAATACTTGTTGGTTTCTGTTGTAATATGGCAAGGTAGAAAGTAGGCCTCACAAACACCCTTAGATTTATTTGTATATCTAAAAAATTCAACAATCACTCTTCTCACCCACTCACTAACTCTGATACCATTGTTATGCTATTGGTAAAATAGAGAAGACAAAGAAGATGAGAGAAACAAAGGAATTTACTGATATCTTTCTTAATCAAAATACACCACTCAAATGCTCTTTATAAAGAGCTTACAATTAGCAACCAAAGCAAGAAACTAGGAAACATAAAAACCACTTAGTACCAAACTAACTGCAGAAATGGACTCCACTACTCCACTACTGACTACTCCTAAAGACTCAGTCAAATCAATTAAGACTAACATTTCTTTGGATTCATACGATAGAAAACATCTTGTTCTTCCAATTTGTTGAAAAGCATTTTAAAATTCTATGTTGTATGAATAATGGAAAACTACAAGATGAGTTTGAGGAGTAAATTTGCAATGCATCTTTAAAAAAAAGGAAATTGTTTTTATCGTAGTAAAAGTGAAACAACTTGAAGGTCCGACGATTATTATTAATCAACTACATGCATTATTCATTACATTTATTTTGATAACTATTTAAATATGTGATAATAACTATTTAAATATGTATATATTATTTTGCTATATTTTCTTATAAATTCCTTTAGTTTAATTAATTTTTGTTATTGTTTTAGGTAATAATTGAAGAAATTGCTTTGGGAATCAATTTATCAGCAATTAAAGAATTTTACAAAAAATAATTAAAAAGAAATCTCAATTTTTAAAAAGGGTCAAAAATAGACCATTGCGCCAACTCGTATTTTTATTAGAAATTTAGAGTTAAAAATACTACCAATTACATAGGTAGATTAAAGTCATGTTGTATGAATATGAAAAAAATAATATAAAACACAGTGATGAATGCATGTGTGCTTATGGCCATGTAATTTTTCAAAATTTTGAGTTGAGAAATAATGTAAAAATAAATGACAACACAAACGTATCAATACTCACTTCTGTAAGATACAGTAAGAAACACAATTGAAGACACGAGTGTGTTTGTATCTGTATAATTCTTTAAATAAGAAGTTGTGAGAAACACCACTTACAACATTATCATATTTCATATTATTTTTGTCACTAAAGTTGAGTATAAATGGAGATAGAAAGCCTAATTTAGAAAGAATGCAAAATTAGAAAGAATTTTTGCATTCTTTTGTTTCATGATTAGGGTTAGGCATTGAGAAAAGAATAAGACCCTAAAGAGACATCAAGAGACTATTTTTAAGAGAGAAGAAGCTCAAAATTTATCCTAATTTAAGCATATCACATTAGTAACTGAGATAAACTTTAAACTCTTCATTTATATTTGATTTCCTTGTCTTTTATTATATTTGTTAGATTGAACACGATGATAATTTGCTAATTATTTCATATGTCTAGATAGGAGGGAACCCTAGTTATTGTCTTTGTATGAATTGATTTAATTTTATTTATGCAATGATGTTTTATTAATGAGAAACATATTTGAATGCACTTAATACCTATTTAATTAAAGCTAGTAATGAAATCATTTCATGGTTTACATGTGGGTGATTTGATATAGACTTACATAAAGCCTTTGGTATTATGGTCAAATCATTTATGAAATTTTATAAATGTTAATACACTATTGGGGGAGTCAAATAGAAATATCTCTTAATCAACTTGAGAATAGGTTTTGATAACCTGATTGAAAGTGATTTATTACCATAGATAATTTTATCCATCTACATTATAAAGCTGTCTTGATAAATTAAATCATGACTACAAATATAATACTAAGAGGACTCTTATTTATATGCTTACTTAATCTTGCTTTCATCTTTTGTTTAATTGCTATAATTTTTTTAGATTGTCCTTATTTTATTTTTATTTTTTAATATCAAACAATAATAAATCCTTTTAATTAGTTACTTAAGTAATAGTAAGAATGTTAACTAGAATTTTTATCGCTTCCTCGTAAGATAGGTACTTTATTCACTAATATATTACTAATCAAATGATAGGTACACTTATTTAAGGTTATAAGTAATAATTTCTAATAAAACAATTTAAGTTTAGAACGTGATTTTCAAATCATCAATACGTCTGATATTACACTCGGTCAATATTTACTCTTATTATACCTTTTTACCATATAAGTCAATATACCCAGTGCAAAAGGCTCTCCATTTTGCAGGATCTAAAAAAGGTTATAATGTATGTAGTCTTTCCTTTGCATTTTTACAAAGAGGTTGTTTTTAAGACTTGAATCTATGACCTTACAATCACAAAGGAGCAATTTTACTAGTTGTTTCAAGGCTTACCAGTTGTCTATACAAATTTCAAAACTTTTAAGCATATAAAAAAAGATATTTGGAATTTTTGATTATTAAAAATGGATGATATAGAGCAATTTTTATTGATTGTGTATAACGGTGTAAAGACTATAGTAAGGACGACCAGAGGAGATACAAAATATTTTTATAGATATTGGGTTGCCAAAGTTACTACTTGGGTCCCTTTCGGTTTACAGTAGTAACGGACGAGCTTGTTGAGAACATTCAAGGGGTGTGCCTTAGCGCATGTTATTTGCTAATGACATTGTCATAATAGATGAGACCAATAAGGGGGTTAAAGTCAAGTTTAAACTTTGGAGGAATACGTTAGAGTTAAAGAGTTTTAAACTGAGTAGGAATAAGACTGAGTATATGAAATGTAACTTTTCGGGACATAGGATGGTTATAGATGTGAATGTAACAATTAGATCAGAAGTTACTGCAAAAGAGTTGTTTTAAATATTTAGGATTTATCATCCAAAGCAATGAAGAAATTGATAAAGATATAGTCCACCGGATCAAATCAAGGTAATTTAAATGATGTTGCACTTCAGGAGTTTTGTGTGATAAGAAGATACCACTCAAGCTTAAATGTAAATTCTATCATTTAAATATTAGGTTAGTCATGCTCTATGGAGCGGAGTGTTGACCCATCAAACAAATTCATATGCATAAGCTAATGGTAACAGAGATGAGGATGCTCCGTTGCATATGCAACCTTACTAAAAAGGATAAGGTCAAGAAAGCAATAGTGAGGAACAAATTAAAGGTTGCTAATATTATAGACAAATTAAGATAGGCAAGATTTAGGAGATTTGGTCATGTTAAGAGAAACACCAGGATTCTCCAGTGAGAAGATACGAAAGAATTGTATTTAGAGATTTTAAGAGAAAAATAAGGAGGCCTAAAAAGAATTGTGGGGAGGTAATAGAAAAATGATATAATAATGTTGGAACTTACCATAGATATAACCCACAATAGAAAACTTTGGCATGTTAGGATTCAGATAAAGGATCCCTCATAAAGAGATTCGGACAGTCCTTTTTTATCTTTTAACTCGTGCCTCTTGTAATTACTCGAAGAGGTAATTACTTATTAGTATTATTAGTATTAGTATTACTTTATTGTTGTTGTTGTTGTTATTATCATCATCGTCGCCGTCGCCGTCGCCGTCGCCGTCGTCATCATCATCATCATCATCATTATTATTATTATTATTATTTTCTCTACTATTTCCACCAATATTTTTATTTTATTATATTATTTATATTATTATTAATTTCTTTATTTTATTTATTATCATTTTTTACCATTATATATATTTATCGTTATTATTTTTAAACAATGTTTTTCATTATTATTATTTCTTTATTATCTATTATATAAATATATATTTTATTTTATTTATTATTTTTCCCTCCATCATGTGGTCAATTTAAAAATAACTTCTTCACTAGTTAGGAGTAAGATTGCGTACTACTAGACTTCCCCAGACTTTGCGCTTTAACGAAATTTATAATGAATGCTATTGTTGTTATAATATCTAGGATAGTATAAGGGCTCTAAATTGGTAACAATACCTCTTCTAATAAAAAATTTAAAGGCCGATTAGTCCTAGATTTAGGTGAAATCTTTCAGTTCATTGGTGGACGATAAAAAAGTAAAGGTTAAGAAGTTGTAGGTCTAAGGAAAAACTTTTAACTCCCTCTTTGAAGAAAAATATATAAAATTTTCTAAGCCATATTTCTAGTATGAAATAAACTCTTTGATTTCAAGATAAAAATATATAGGCCCATAATTCACAAGTTGGGTAAGAAATGAATTTCTTAGCTTTAAAATAAACAAATTGTATAGATATATGTCTTAGGTTTAGATAAGAAAGAAACTCCTTAGTTTTAGGGTAAAAATCTAAAGGTCCATGGTCTTAAGTTTAAGAGAGTAGCATTCACTAGCTCAAACATCAGATTTAGTATCACTTCTTTAACTTCTCAAATTTTCCTAAACAAATTCTAAAAACATCAATTGGATAGTCTAAACATTTAATATTATTTTTATAAAATTTAAAAATAAGATTTTCAACTGTTATAATTGAAAATAAAGGACTACTAATTCATACAAAAAAAATATAATTGATCTAGATCCCTATTACAATCACAGTATCTATAAAAATAAGATTGATATCTAATTCAAACCTTATATAATGAATCAATATAAAAAAGAGTTTAATAAATGCACAAAAACAAGTAAAAAAAGTTTATGAAATATGTGAAATTATGTTCTTTATTCGTGATTTGACTTGAATATTAGACTACACCCAAATACAAACTGACGTGATTCTAATATTGTTTTTTAATTTACAACTTTATAATAACATCAAGAGGATGATAATTTTTAATGTTATCATGAACTTAACTGGAATAAAAGCTAATATATTTTAAAATTAGTGAAGAAAATATTATTCTATTCTCAAAATTTTAAATGTGCATTAACCACTAAGTACTTTTAAACTTTTAGTCATCCACAGATTAAAGTTCACAAATTTAAAAGATAATAAGAAGTTTATTGTTATAGATCGATCATTGAGACCAAAACCCTTGTTGGAAGGATATTTGAGCCCAAATTTTTCTACATCTTTGTGTGTGCATC
>JANSVI020000680.1:452639-463177 GCA_025434765.2 Erythroxylum kapplerianum | reverse complement strand
GGTGTTGGTAAATTTGCTTCATATTAATCGAGGAATTAAAGGGTTGCGACTCGTGTGCATTTCCAAAGGAATGAACTTTCTGTAAAGGTATATATTAATCTGCTACTCTGTTTTATAAATGATGATGACGTTCAATATAATCAGTGCTTCCAGGCTCTGTTCTTTTTGGTTGTCTCTTTGTCGATGTTGTTTTTAAAACTCGGGTTCTCCCTATGTTAGATTTGCTGCCTCGGAGAGAGTGGTGATTGTAGAAGATGAATTCCAGTGTGAGGACTAGGCTTCAGCCCATTAGAGCTCCATTGAAGCATGAAAAAGTAAGCAACTTTAATCAATCTCTAGTTCTCTACCAGTGTCGATTGACCACTCAATGCTTGTTTTGGGGAACGGTTTGTTATGTGGGCAGCGTCTCCATACTATGACGTTTATGTTTTCCAGGTTTTGAGTTTGTAGTTTTGTCCAGAAACGGTGACTTCAGTTTCTGGATCACTTCAGTTTCAGTGAACTGGATCCAGAAACTGAAAGTTCCCGGAAAATTCTGCTGAAGTGGACTTTTTTTAATGACAATCGAGAATGGATTTTCTATTAAATTGAAAGTTGTCGCCCTCCTGCCATATTTCAAGAGAGATTTCTAGCAGAGCCTGTAAATTCTTGCTTTCAGCGAAATATCTCTGAAATCACCACTTTCTTCATCTTTTTCTCTTGTTTAAAATGATAATAAAGGAGCTTTCATGTACGCCAGTCTCTTCTCTGCATGGTATCTTTGTTATAATTCAACTCAGAACGTTGATGGTTCTGTTGTTTCAATAAAAATTTCATTGGTCTTTGAAGGAGAAAGTGGAAATGCAGCGGAGCAGATCAAATGAAGCTACGAAATCAGCCAAAAATCAACGAACCTCAATCAGACAGAAGAAAATGGCATTGCAGCAAGATGTATGGTCATTGTTACCTTTGTCCACTTGCTCTACCATTTCTTTTACTAATTTTTAGATCTTACATTGTGATGTTTCAGGTTGACAAACTGAAAAGGAAGCTTAGGCATGAAGAGAATGTTCACAGAGCTCTGGAGAGAGCTTTCACAAGACCTTTGGGATCTCTGCCTCGCCTTCCTTCATACCTCCCTTCTGCTGTCAGTAACTAGAAATCCTTATCTACTATAGCGTTTCTTTTTTGTCTTTCTTTTTCTGTCAGTAATTAAGGAATGAAGAAATTTAGACGATGATTATGGAACAACATTTCTAGCTGAGAAGATGCGAGGGGAAATATAAGACATTCTTATTCCAGATAATATTCTGAGATTGGAACAGGATAATAACTCATGTTGTAACTTCTGCAGACACTAGAGCTTCTAGCAGAAGTGGCTGTTCTGGAAGAAGAGGTTGTCCGACTCGAAGAACAGGTTGTGCATTTCAGGCAGGATCTGTACCAAGAGGCCGTGTACATTTCAAGCTCCAAGAGGAACAATGAGAGTTTTGGAGATTTAAATAACTTGCATCCAAACAAACACGCCAAACCAGAAAATAAGTCCTTAACACGAAAATCAGGAGACTCTGCCACACCCACAAGGCATTTGTCATCACCTTCTGGTAAGCTGCATTTTGACACGATCACTGCATTATACAATCAATCACATTTTCCCCCCTGATCCTTTTGCCTATCTTCATTTTATTCGTAGATGACGGACAAGGGAAGGAGAACCAATTGTGTAACAATTCTGTGAAGACCAAGAAAGGATCAATAGTCCATAAAGCCCAGGTGATCAGAACGCCACAGAAAAGGCCTTCCCTTGAAAATAGATCATCAGAGAAGCTTTCAGTCCGTCGAAACTTACAGGTTTATAATTCATCAATTATTTGTTAAGCTCTATTCATTAATTTACACCAAATTAATGAGACTTACGTACTTGTCCAGCTAGATCAAGAAAATGCAGATGCAAGTAGCCTTAGTAAATCAGAAGAAAAGCCGTCCGGAGGTGACAACCCAAATAAGATATCTGAGGATATTGTAAGATGCTTGTCCAGCATCCTTTTAAGGATGAGCTCAATGAAGAGTAGGTATACTGCGGATAGTTTACCTTTCCTATCAACTTTAGTGTCTGGAGACAATGGGGAAGAACCTGAGTTTCGAGATCCTTACGGAGTATGCTCAGAATATGGGAAGAGAGATGTTGGTCCATATAAGAACCTATTTGTAGTAGAAGCTCACACAATCAACACTAGCAGAACGTCGAATTCTTTGTTTCTACTTCACAGACTAAAGTAAGTCCTTCAATGTAACTTGAAGTCTTGAACTATTTTTGTTCATCCCCTTCACGGTATAATGAGTATAAAGTGATTTCTTATTGAATTTGCAGACTTTTGCTTGGGAAACTTGCCACTGTCAACCTGGAAAATCTCACTCAGCAGGAGAAGCTTTCGTTCTGGATAAACGTTTACAATTCCTGCATGATGAATGTATGTGAAGCTAACTTATGCAAGTCATGCGGCTTCTAATCTATCCATTTTTGTTGAAAATATAAATGATGTGTACTTGGACTTTGGCTTCGGCATCAAGAGAAAGAACCACTTATTGTCCTATTAACTGTTTCAGGCATTTCTAGAGCATGGCGTACCAGAGAGTCCAGAGATGATTGTTGTACTCATGAGGAAGGTCTGTATCATTTGGGAATTTCTCTTCTATTTCCAAAGTGTTGTCATTTATTTTAACAGTTTCACTTCTCAGGCAACAATAAATGTCGGTGGACACTTGTTAAATGCAATAACCATTGAGCATTTCATTCTCAGACTGCCTTATCACTCAAAATATGTAAGTGGTGTGGTGACCATTTGAGCTTTTTTGCAATTTCTCTTATCTTTTTCAGTTAGATATTTACAATTGGAATTCCATCAGACTTTTTCTAAAGGTGCTAAAAATGAAGAAATGACAGCGAGGAGCAAATTTGGATTGGAGTTATCTGAACCTTTAGTGACATTTGCCCTGTCGTGTGGAAGCTGGTCCTCTCCTGCTGTAAGTAAATAAAATAACAAAAATGGTTTGGTTCCGTCTCGAATTTACCTCAGCATCAAACTCATGAGTGGTCCAATATGAAATGCAATACTGTCTGTATTCACGTTGCACCATCACTTTATTGCATGCATAAGTCCAAAAGAAAAAAAAAAGCTACAATCTGTTCTCCAATGCACTTTTTCTCATAGTTTTCCATGATCGCCAGCTTCTGGGATATTTTGTAACGCTTACATTTTGCTATTACTGACTTGTGGACCTTCTGTAATGAAGGTAAGAGTGTACACTGCATCTCAGGTGGAGAGCGAACTTGAAGTTGCAAAGAGGGAGTACTTACAGGCTGCAATTGGAATTTCGAACACAAAATTTGGAATACCAAAATTGTTAGATTGGTATCTACTCGACTTTGCCAAGGATTTGGAGTCATTGCTTGATTGGATCTGCCTTCAGTTACCAACTGAACTCGGGAAAGAAGCAATTAAGTGTCTGGAAAGAGCCAAAAGCGAGTCTAATTCACCGTTTGTCCGAATCATTCCTTACGAGTTCAGTTTTAGATACCTTCTGTACACACAATAAGGCTGTGCTTCATTACAAAGTTTTGTTTTGATGATTCCGGGGTGTAAGTTTTGTACACAGCTATAGGAGTTGGGGGTGTTAGCTACAGGGGTTTAACACATGTTAAAGGTCAATGTATAATAACATGGTCGTGTCGTAAGTAATTGTAAGAAAATATCCTCTCTTCAAGCTTGGAAGTAGCTTTTTCGTGGATGCACATGGAATCACAGAGATATTGGT
Organism: Erythroxylum kapplerianum; assembly: GCA_025434765.2. NCBI lineage: Eukaryota > Viridiplantae > Streptophyta > Magnoliopsida > Malpighiales > Erythroxylaceae > Erythroxylum > Erythroxylum kapplerianum. The sequence continues at coordinate 459,382 of JANSVI020000680.1, read as the reverse complement.
TGTTCCGGGACATCTTCCATGGTTGTTCCGGGACAGAAGCTGAGCCATACTGGAGACATTTATTCTGAGATCAGACGTTAAGACTTATGTAATGCATAAGATCTTATGGAATTACTCTGATCTGCCTTCAGAAAGCAGGATTCCATTGCTGTGACTGGCACAGTTAAGACATCAGATTGTGTTCGTCCTGGGGAACGAATTCCACCTAAAGTCATGGATCTGGACATTCTAAGAAAGCAACAGATGTTGAAAATACACCAATAATGGTACTTTGTATCTTTTCTTAGTGGTCCAAAGAAAACAGGGCACAGTACTCATGTAAAGCCATTTTATTCGATGCTTTTCAAACATGGCTGCTTATTCAGCTTCTCATAACTCCTGTTGAAACTCCAGGAAATTGTCGACCAGATATCCGCCAATCTTCAATCATTTTGTGGACACAGTGTTGATGAACTTGTTCATGACAATTGAAAAGAGCATGAAGGAATCTGAACATTGTCCAAGGGCGAAGAAAAGTTACAGGGTACTACAATTGGAGTGGTCCAGAGTGTTCGTCTTCCTTGTGATATGGGGCTACAACTACCATGTGCATCCATGTTGAAGCAAGAACAAAGTGCTCTTACCAAAAGGAGATCACTAATTACTAGTAGTTATGGAGATCACTAAGTCTTAAGCCTGGATCTGGTGGTTCTCCATCATTTTTCTGCACAATTACGTTTTAGCCTTTAGTGTATTAATTATTAATAAAAATTAATTTAATTATTTGAATTTTTATAATTACTTTGAATTTAAGTTTCTAAAATAATAAATAATAAATATACTTTGAACTTAAAATATTCAAATTTTATAAAATTAGTTTTAATAATTTAAGTATATATTAATTTGTTAATAAATTTTTACTTACTGAATTATTTATTTTAATAAAAATCGCATCATTCCTCCTTAATTTCTCTAACTTTAAATATATTTTTATTTTATCTTACTTAAGATGTCTTATGGGATAACAAAATTTAAAAGGAATATTCTATTAAATTTATATCGACTTATTATACATGTAATAGTGATTTTTCTTAAAAAGTAGTTGAAATAAATTTAATAAATATTTTTGTATTACAATATATTTTTTAGTAATTTAAAAAGATAGAATGAGAATAATTTTTTTAAAAAAAGGTTTGTATCTTGTACTTCCTACAAATTTTTTATTGACGTTTTCAAAATCAACTTGTACTAGATCGTCATAAAATCAGTTGAAGATTGAAAAAGTTAAAAAATTTAAAAAAAATTAAAAATACTATCCTCACCTATCAAAAAATTTAAAATTTAATTAAAAATAAAACTGATAAATGAAAAATAATATATTTATTTTGATTTATAAAAATTGACTAGTTTATAAAAAATAGTCAATCAATTAATAAACTGGTTAGTTTTTAAAAATAAAGATTATTAAACTAAATTAAACTGAAAATTTAAAAAATAAATTAAAAATTTTACTAATTTAAAATTTATTTATCCTGTTTTTATTTTTATTTAAGTTTTCATGACTTGAGACAGCCTCGTGCTTATTACACACAGCTACAAGGTCCAGCTCAAATACACCATTGGCCCCAAATAGTATAATAACGAAACTACATCTTAAATAATAAATCTAAATTTCGAATTTAACACTTAAGCTTTTAACCCAAAAAGATTCACACTATTTTTCATTAAAATGAATCCAATTTTAATAAAAACAATTATGAATTTATATGAATGAAAATAATAATTAAAAAAACATAAAAGTTTTGTTATTTTTTTTTTTATTAAATATGTTATAAGGTCAAGGTTAAATTGTAAATATTTCTGTGACCAGCTATATGCTTAAGATTAATGCAAATCTTAAGATTTTTACTTATATTATAACAATATAAAATAATATGTATGACTCAAAGCAGAATAGTGATCATTAATATATAAACAAGGCAACCTACACATGAGAAGAAATTTGTACCTCGAGCAAATATACTATCATATCTCACTAACAATATCAAAAGACTTCAAAATACTTGTATTGCAAACATGATTATCAAAAATAGTAAGGTGAAATCCTTTAGTTAAAGGATCAATCAATATATATTTAGTTAAATATGGTCTATTGTTATCTCATCTTTTCTGACAAGTTCCCTTCTGGCCAAATATTTAATGTTTAAATTGTTATACTATATGATATTTTTACTATTATAATCCAACAATATTGTAGAAAGAGTATCACAATATAATCTCATAGACCTATCAACTTAATCAATCATATAAAATTAAAAAATTAAAATTATTAATTTAATTACCTGTAAAGCAACACTATAACATACATCTTAATATGTATAGTAGAAAAGGGCACAAGTATCTGTTTAACACTTTTCTGTAACATTTTTCATGAAACAACTTCGTCTTCTAATATAAAAATGTAACTTAATAGGGATTTATACCATCTACATACATAATAAAATCAAAATATGTATACCCATTCATGTCTAATTTCTCAATCTATATAACTAATTAGATCTTATTTTTCAATTTTCCTATATGTTAACACATAATTCATTTTTCTTTTAAAATATCACAAAACTCATTTAACTACATTTCGATGGTCTATAATTAGGTTAGATAAATATCTACTCAATAATCCAACAACAAATACAATGTTCAATCTAATACAAACCCGACCATATATCAGACTGCTGATTGAACTAGAACATGGAACATTCCAATGGCCCCTCTTTTAACATCATTATTTCAACACGGCGTCCGAGATAATTTCTTTTTGAGATATTTCATTAATAAACGCTTATAACATAAGCTTAATGTATGCTCTCTAAAAGTGACTCAACAAATTTCAATATTTGACATATTAAATATGAGTACTAAGGATAAAAAATGTTTCACCAAGATCTTTAGAGGCTAAATGCATGGACAACAGGTGCTTAACCTCATACAACATGAACAAGTCATTTGATATAAGTAAGACATCATTTAAAGTAGAAAAAGATGACCTTGTACCCCTTGAACTTGTAGTAAAAAAACTGTCATTTTTATTTTTATTTTTCAGAAAGTCGTATGAGATGATTACCTCATCAAATTGAAGGTACCACTAATAAGAAGTTTGTTTTAATTCACGTAATGATTTTCTCAATTTATAAATAAAATAACTGTCATCGTCCTCTTAAAACACTTTAGACTGTACCATATTAACATAAAGATCTCCATTTAGAACAACAACTTTAACATTCATCTTATGTAGCCCCATATCATAAAGAATTACTATTGTCATTTTCACTCAAAATATCTCTTTGAAAGATATAGGAGATAAAGTGATATTAAAGCCTATTCCTTATTTTTGAGTAAAACATTTGACAATCAACCTATCTTTAATTGCTTAAACTTACCTTAGGAGTCCTTTATGATCTTATAATCCTATTTACATCCAACAAGTTCACCATTTTGATGTAAAATAACAATTTTCTATACTTGATTATGCTTCATTAACTGTATTTTATCTTTTATTATATCCCACCATAAATTTGTATAAGGGATAAAAACAATACCTAAAAAATAATTAGATCAATAATATGTCGAATATTATACTCATTCTTACAAAAAAAACTATATAATCAGATAAGACAACAAACCTCACCCTAATATACCTCTTTAACAAAACAAGAATACAATTTATTTTCATAAAAATGATACAAATACACCTTAGTGGGATAACTCAAAATTTGGAAATTAATGAGACTAGGTTTCTAATATTTTCATAGCTTAAAAGGCATATAGGCACTTGTTTGATTGGGACTTTGTTTGAGATATACAAATAGTCTTAATAGCCTTAAAGGTAATTTGGAAGGTTAGTCCTATTTTACATGGTTATCATCATATCTTTTAAGGTGCAATTCTCTTTAACATATCAAATTTTGTTAATACTTCACAAGTTTATAAAAATCCCACATTTGCCATAATATTCACCTTTGTGGTCAAGTTTGACAATTTTTATTATTTTCTCAATTGATTTTCATCTTCATTTTTAAAGGTCCTAAACCTGTCAAGAGCTTCAAATTAATCAATAACACATATCTATGTCAAGAATAATCATTAATAAAAGTTAGAAAGTTTATGGAATTACAGATGGTGTGTGAATAAGGGTCACATATATTAGTATTAATAATTTACGCAAATGTGGAATTACATGTTAACTTATTTTTGTTTTATTTTGTTTAACTTGCCTATGTAATAATCATCTCTAGATCACTAAGATCAAATTTTGAAAGAATATTATCTTTATCAATCTTTCAACTATTTCTCTAAAGATATGAACTAATCTTTTATGCCATAACATATAGGATTTTTTTCTTTATCAAAGACATTTTACTAACAATCTTTTAAACAATATACAAAGAAGCATATATTTCAGCAAGAGTTAAACATATTTTATATGAACCATATTGTAAACAGATTGTACTAATAAGTTTTGTTTCAAAAAATAGTTGTACACTAAAATTTTTCTATTACAAAACTATTTCTTCTTTATCTAAAACCCATCAAATCTATATCAACTTCTTTATCATTGCTAACCATTACTTTTGACTCATCTTTAGATATGAACTCTTGCACCATGAAAGTAACATGATTAGAAGCTCCATTATCTAGCCATTAATTACTTGATGCGACTATAACAACATTAAATTCATAAATGACAAAAACAAAAAAGTTACTTGATTGTTCCTATTTTTCTCAAGCCTTATAATTTATACAGTCCTACTTTTACAACCTTTCTTTTTTGAAAAGAAGCTTCATATTCTATATAATATCCCCAAGATTCCTCACGCCACTCATTTGTCCCGGTTCTTAAAATGGAGGATCTCTAAGAGCTTTAACTTTTGGTTGTCTGGGATTGGCTATAGGTTTTGGTTTAGTGGTTATTAATGATGATTGTATTATTTTTGTATTATGTTCTTTAGTTTTTCTTCGTTTGCTACATAGTGTGTAATAAGGTAATTAACGTCTCAGTTTTCATCACATGAATTGTAACTAGTTACAAGAATATCAAAGTTTGATGGAAATGTATTCAAAACCTAGTGAATAATACAAGTATTAATGATGACTATATTTAAGCTGTTGAGTTTACTCTATAAATGAACTATATTGATGATACAACCTCCTTAGTGTATCTCATGAAATACAATTATTTCATAGTAGTTCCAATCTCAGCATTGAAAGAAACTTTGTACCAAATAGTTGGTTTTGGATCTTATAATTAAAGGTTGGAGGAAGAAGAAAGTCTTAGAAGATTTACCAGAGTCAAATGGTAGAATCTAAAATGGGATACAATGGAACAACTTAAGGAGAGAGTAAAATATATGAAGAAAAATGGAAATTGGAAGGAGATGGTAACGAGATGTGGGAAAAAGTAATAACTCTTTTAAGAAATACAACTAAAGAGATATTTGGTGTTTCTAAATTGCCCAGGGGTAGTAAAATGAAGTCTTGATAGTGGAAAAAAGATGTACAAGAAAATATTAGGATCAAGATGGGTGCCTATAAAGCTCTATTGGATAGCACCACAGAAGTAGAGGGAGTATTTAATAAAGAAAGTGACAAACTGATAAAGAAAGAGGCAAAGAAAATAATCTCATAAGCTAAAATCAAAGCTTATGAGAAATTATACCGATGATTGAAAATTAAAGATGAAGAAAAGGATATTTTTAACTTGGCGAGAGCGAGGGAACAAAAAAACAAAAGACTTAGTTCAAGTTTGTTGTATAAAAGATGAAACAGGGTGGGTGCTTGTGGCTAAAAATAACATCAAAGAATGATGACAGAGATACTTTTATAACCTTTTTAATAAAAACATAAAAGATAACATCTCTTTAGATGATCTTAGCATGACCAAAAGGTATTGTAACTTTACTTGTTACCGACATATTAAGGGAAGAAATTAAAAAAAACTTTGAGGGAGATGAAGAATGGAAGGGCAGTAGGGCCTGATGAGATACTCATAGAGGTGTGGAATAGCCTAGGCAAATAGGGTCTTACTTGGCTAACTAAGCTTTTTAATGTGATCTTTAAGTCCGTCAAAATTTCCGATAAGTGGAGACTTAATATGTTAATTCTTCTATATAAAAACAAAATGGAACATCCAAAGTTGTAACAATTATAGAGGCATCAAACTACTTAGTCATACCATGAAGTTATAAAAGAAGATGATTGAGAAGATAGTGAAGAAGGATGCTCCTATCTTGGAGAACGAGTTTAGCTTCATGTCAGGAATGTCCATGATAAAAGCTTTCCATCCTTTTAGAAGATTAATGGAACAATACAAGGAAAGAAAAACTAAGCTACATTTGATTTTTATTGATATAAAGAAAGCATATGATAAGGTACCAGTGGAAATCATATGGAGGTGTTTAGAAATTAAGGGAGATCCTATGACTTATAAACGATTATTAGGAATATGTATGAAGATATAATGACTAAAGTCAGGACAATATAAGGAGATACAGAGTATTTTTCTATTGATATTATGTCACACCAAGGCTCCTCATTGAGCCCCTTTTGTTTACAATAGTGATAGATTGACTCACCATGAATATACAAGGGATGTGATGATATTGTTTTAATAGATGAGACAAAAGATGATGTTAATGTCAAGCTAAAACTTTGGAAGGATACGTTAGAGTTAAAGGGCTTGAAATTGAGTGGGACTAAGACTGAGT
>JANSVI020000680.1:285180-298110 GCA_025434765.2 Erythroxylum kapplerianum | reverse complement strand
AAAGAAGAAGAGAGCATAAGGCAATTGTGAGAGACAAAACAAAGATGATCTTTCAAATTTAAATAACATGGGTGGGTTTAACAAAGCAAGGTAAACGATTACTTGGTGGGTGTCATGACACATGTCATGACACTTACCATATAAAAATCAAAATAACATCTTTTAATAATGGTATTCAATACCATTAATCTCTAATCCATTTGTCTTTTAATTTCTAATCCAATTGTCTCCCAATTTTCTATGACACTTGTCATTAAATCTTGATGTCACTTATCAATAATTTATATTTCCATTTGACATTTATTTCTACTGCCATTTATCAATTGTCTTGCCACTTATCATTTTTCTAGTCTAAAAATACCCATAATTTCAGATTTTCCCAAATTTCACCAAAAATTCTTAAGTCAATAATATAATTTACCAAATCAATTTTTAAGACAAAAATATCCACTATTCACATCAGAATCATTTTAAAAAAATCATTTAAGATCAATTATACCCAATAAATGTCAAATGAGTGCATGTACAGTCATTGTAATGTATGCAATTATCAAATTCACGTGTATGTGTGCTAAATGATGCTTGAGTATGAAACACATGCCCTAGTTTCTCAATATTATCTCTCATATTCAGTATTCTAGGGTTCTAACCCTTAATATGGAAAAACGGGATACTACATTATTGCTGTCAAGTGAGACTCTTTAGGATTGGATTGATAATAAGAAAATATTCCCACATTATAACAAATATATAAAACAAACTCCTAATAATGCTTCTATATAAACTTGCATCAACACCTTTGCCATGATCATCTTTATTCAACTTTGTTGACATACTTATAGGTTTTAACATGCTGTGCATTCTAAAGGCTAAATTTTTTCACCAAATTCTTTGCATATTTGATTTGTGACATAAAGATGCACCTTTTCACTTGCGTGATTTGTAATCCCAATAATAAATTCAATTCTCCGACTATACTCATCTCAAACTCATGTGTCATAATCTTTACAAAGTCGTTCACCATCTTCGGATGAGTGGAACCAAACACTATATCATCAACATATATTTGTGCAATCATCAAATTAGATCTATTTTTTTTAGAAATAGTCTTGTTTATGCTACCTCATTTATATCCTTTATTTAGTAGATATTAGGTAAGTTTCTCATACCAAACCCTTGACGCTTTCTTGAGACCGTAAAGAGCCTTTTTGAACTTGAATATGTAATCAACATGTATTAAATCAATGAATCCCTTTGCTTGTTAAACATATAACTCTTCTTGTAAAAATCCTTTCAAGAACTCACTCTTCACATCCATTTGGTAGAGTTTGAATCCTTTCACACACGCTATGGCCAAAAGAAATCTAATGGACTCAAGTCTTGCCACTAGAGCAAAAGTTTTATCAAAATCAATGCATTCAATTGAGAGTATATTTGAACAACTAACCTGGCCTTATTTCTTGTCACATTACCTTTTTCATCAGTTTTGTTACAAAATACCCATTGTGCTCCAATCACATTCATATCTGATGGTTTTGACACTAATTCCCAAATTTCATTTCAAACAAACTATGTTAACCCATCCTGCATAGCTGCTATCTAGAATTCATCTTGCAATGCTTCTTTCCTATTCTTTGGTTCAAATGAAGAAGTATAACATAAAAGTCTTGTAAGTTCCCGATAATGTATCTTTTTTCTTTTTATTGTTTTCCTTCTATCACTAACTTCACCGATCATGTTCTCAATAGGATGACTTCATCTGATTCGTGATGGAGGACCTTTGTTAGAACCACCTTCCTTGAATCTTCTTTATTCATAAAGATTATTTCTACACAAGGTGTCTGGTTGGTTTCTTCCTATAAAGCAACTAACTGGTCTTTTATCCAGCTAGTTTCTTTACTAGCAGTAACTAACTATAAATTTGGGTAGATTCTAGTTTTTGCTTCATTGATTCTTTGTCATGGTCTATGAGGCTAATTTTGAAGATTTTCATCCACTGCTTTATCAATTATTTGATACACATCATCTACCACAACATTTATGGATTACATCATTGTCTTAGTTCTTTGGTTGAACATACAATATGCCTTACTATGGATTAAATATCAAAGAAAAATGCTTTCATCACTCTTACTTCCAAATTTCCCAAGCTATTCTCAATCTTTGAGAATGTAACACTTGCTGCCAAATATATGAAAGTAGCCAACATCAAGTTTCTTTCCCGTTCATAGCTCGTAAGGTGTTTTATTTAAGATGCTTCTAAGATGAACTCTGTTTCATATGTAACATGCTGTGTTTACTGCTTCAACCTAAAACCTCATTGATATTTTTCTTCCATTCAATATAGATCTGGCCATCTCTTGAAGTGTTCAATTCTTCCTTTCTACAACTCCATTTTGTTGTGGAGTTTTAGGTGTTGAAAACTCTTACATGATACCATATTTATCACAAAAGTCATTAAAGCTTGCATTCTCAAACTCTCTTCCATGACCAAATCTTATTCTTGAAACTGTCATATTTTCTAATTTGTAATATGTACATATAAACTTCTAAATGTCTGAAATGCAAATTATTTTTCTTTCAAGAAAGATACCCAAGTATATCTAAAGTAATAATCAACACATGTCAAAAACTACTTCATTTTACCAATAATAGCATATTGTATGCTGGACTTACTAAATCCATATGAATTACTTCCAATATTGGTGAGGATGTAAAGTGTCTAACGTTTTTGTGGCATTCTCATCTATTTTCCCATTTGACATACACTACAAATAGTCTTGTAATCATTGTTTTTCATAGGCAAGCCTCTCATTGCTTCAAAGTTGGTCAATTTGTTGATAAGATCATAGTTGATGTGGCTAAGCTTTTGATACCATAGATTTATATTATCATCATATGCGGATAATTTGCAAGAGATAGTGACCTGCAACATGTAGCAATTTTCTGCCATTTTTTGCCACTTACTAAACATTCTCCTTGTTCAATCAAGACCCTGCATTCATCGCTAGTGAACTTAACTAACAATCCGTCAGACTAATACTTACCAAGTTAGCTTTTAAACCATTCATGTGAAGCACAATTTTTAAGTGTGACAATCCATCCATGCAAAGTGCTTCTTTCCCAATGACCGTAGCTTTCTTTCCATCATCAAAAGTAACATGCCCATCCATAAAACTTTGATAATCCATCAAATAACTTCTTTCAATCTCAAAATTCCATTAAATCCTATCTTATTCGAGATAAAGAAATCATAATCCAAGTGGACTTCTTATAACATATGATGTATCAAATATATCAAACTATCAACAATGACCAAAATAATTAATTAGATATCTTAGCAAAATATCTTAACAAATGTTTAGTCATTATCCATGCATATAAATAAATGTTTATAATGTACTGGAGTAATATTGTTAATATCAATTATGATAGTAACGAGGATCATTAAAATAATAATTTTTAACTTTTCTTAATTTAATCTATCATTTGATGTAAATTTGACAAAATTTAAAATGTAAAGGAGCATGCCAAAATTTAGAATTATTCATGAAGTTGTTAAGTAATTATTAAGTGATCATTAGCATCTTTTTGGATTGTGTAAATATTTGGATTGTTCAAATATTTGAAAGAAGCGAGTATATAATCGTTAAATTGTTGACATTAATAATTATTATGATTAATATGACCTAAATTAATAATGTATCTTTTTTGTAATATTTACGAATATTTTAATTTAGGGTAAAAGATTTAAACCTCTTTGTAATTTAAGAAATACTAGAAAACTTTATGATTTTTAAAATTCTTTAAAAAATTAAATTTAAAAAAAACTCTTTTTTAAGATTTCGATTAAAATATAACAATGAAATACATATAATTTGAACATCAGACGTGAAATAATTAACTATTACTAATATGATAATTCAACTCAGCTCTTAAATTTGATTCAAACTAATTAAATATGACTTAAATTAATAATTTAAGATAATTATAATAAATTAATAATTTGAGTTAGATTTAATTAGTTACTTCAATAATAAGAGCTAAATTGAATTTTCATATAAATATTATTTAATTAGTTTACATTTGATATTCCTATTGTGTATCTTTCATAATTATTTTAATTGAAGTCTAACAAAAATGATTTTTTAAATTAATAATTTTTAAGAATCTTAAAGATTAAGAAATTTTTATAAATTTTTTAAAAGTATAAGGCAAGTTTGTGTATTTTGCACTTTAGTTTATAATAGTGATAAGGACCATGAATTTCATTACTTTCTATCTTTTTCCAATCATGAATTGATATAACTTTAAATACTGAGGTGGCAGCAAGGAATTCAAGTCGGTCAATACTATCTAGTATCTACACGCTGCCACTCAGGGGCCCTTGCGGGCACACAGGGAAGCGCAATACTAGCGGTGCATTACTCCACCGTTTTTCTCGTACGCAGTACAACGTTGTTGGTCGCTAGCTATATATATATATATATGTTCCTCAGCCAAGAAACCAGACTCCAAAACTAAGCGACTATGGAGTTACTAGCTTCATATTTAGCAGCTGCTGCAGCTATCATATTTGTTCTAACTACACTGCTTTTCAACTTCTTGCCTTGGAAATCAAATATTGCACGGAAGAGCAGAACACCACCTGAAGTTAAAGGTGGGTGGCCTGTTATCGGTCACCTTTCTCTCCTAGCAGGACCAGACCCAGCTCACGTAACCTTGGGAAAGTTGGCTGACAAGTACGGACCAATATTCACCATCAAACTTGGTTTACATCGAACTCTGGTCGTGAGCAGTTGGGAAATGGCTAAGAAGTGCCTTACTTTCAATGATAAAGCTTTCGCTAGTCGAACTCCTTCTCTGGCCTCGGAGATTCTAGGGTACAATTACTCCATGTTTGCCTTCAGCCCTTACGGTTCTTATTGGCGCCAAATGCGCAAGTTAGTAACACTTGAACTTCTGTCTAACCATCGGCTCGCTACGTTTAAACATGTACGGGAAGCGGAAGTAAAGGCAGCGATGGAAGGGTTGTACCAGCAGTGGAGCAATAACACAAGTCGTTCAAGTCATAAGCTTCCGGTGGAGTTGAAGAAATTGTTTTGGAACATAAACTTGAACCTGATTCTGAAGATAATTGTAGGAAAGCGATATGCAGAGTACACATGTTGTAGTGTCGGTGAGAAAAGAGGCAAATGGAGAGAAACAGTGAATTTATTCTCGGAATTAGCAGGAAAGTTTGGTGTGTCAGATTCTCTTCCGTTTCTGAGGTTCTTGGATATGTTAAGAAGTGAGGAGGTTTAGAGAGGATAGAATTATTTAGAAGAAGAGATTGTATTTCACTTAATAATTTTAGTTCAAGTACAAAGAGGTATTTATAGGTACAAAAATGACTCTTCATATTTAAGTACATGAACCCATTAATGAACCCAAATAAATAAACCATACATGAACTCAAAACTATACATGGACCAATATTTAATTATGTATTTCTTCAAAAACAAAACAATACTTAATTATGTAACTAATACATGAACATAATAAAACTCCTAACAATGAACTTAAACATCCATATATCTAGACTAATTTTCAAATTACTCTTCAACATTGTATACTGCTGGACGTTGTTTGCTTGGGAAATAGAGTTATGGACATTATATAAGCTGCTGCTGCAGAGTGATTCTGGTATGTTTTAAAGGCATATGAATTCTAACCAAAAGTAAAATTAGTACAAAACTATGTCATTCATATTACTCTCAATAATACGTTTGAAAGATATGTGCCTTCTTGGTAGGATGGATCAATTGGATGGTCAGAAGCTGCTCCTGCTTGTCGAACAACAGTCACTTTCCTTCCTGCCATTGATGCAGCCTTCTGTCCATTGAAAAATTTAAGGTGTTAGTAATAAAGCATCAACAACTGGTTAATGTAGATAACATTTACTTTTCCCATCTGAGTTTATGGTTGCTTTAATTCGAATAAAACGAATTCAGGAATTTACATTTAAACAATACCCACGGTAATTATGGAGCTGATGATGGAAAGGCGATTTGACAAAAACAAGTTATATAAAAAATCTAGAGCTGTTGGAAATTTATTGTATGCTGGAATCTAGGATTTCAGATCTGAGCTTCATATAATAAACAGTTATAAAAAATACATATGAGAATCACTTACATAGGATGTGTAGAGAGCAATAATTGCACCTTGAATCAAAACAAATAAAACTATTCAAATATCATTTTTGGAATCTAAGATCGCTTAAAATATAAGAATCCTAGATAGACTAGCTCTCACGGATCAAAAAGTAGTCTATTTTATTCATTGAGCATTGGAATATAAAAAACATAATTGAAGTCCTCAATTTCTAGAGAGATTAGAGTTCATATAAAAAAGGGAAACAACAAAGACATGGCATTAAATATTCAAAGACTAGGAGATTAACTATTTTTGAGATAAACAAAAGTGAAACTAGAATTGAGATGGACAAAAGCCTGGACTAGGATGAGATTAGACAAAAGAGTCAATTAGAACAAAAGGCTTTGATACCATGACAACTTGAGAACTTTTAGCCTGAAAATCCTGTCTTCTCTTGATGGAGAACTCTCATTGTATACAAAGTGCATGGTAAATTTCAAGCCTTAAAAATAGTTAAATTATCATATACATATCTATCTAAAACATATAGATCCTACTCAAGGAAAGATTTTCAAATCGATAACTGTAAAAAAGGCACATAATCTGCTTCTGATGAGGCAAAAAATCAACCTTTGATAGAGATGTATTAATGCATAACCAAAACTGAAACCAATTCCTTACCCATAATTGACAAATTAATGTCGTTAACATAAACAAGACGAATTCACTACCTAACATAAAAGAAAAGGGTCAAGGTGCCAACCTATGACCATACTCTAATTGGATAGGATGTCATACCATATAAATCCATCTTAGGATTTATCAAGTACATTATAGCATATCACACATGTCAAATAGGACCTAAATGTACCGCGGGAGGAACAACACTTTTAGCTCACTAAATACATGAAAAGATATTAGCATCATTATTCAATATTTTGCACTTTCTTTCACATCTTACAACAATTATACATCATTAACTAACAACATTTCAAACTAAAGGAGAATTGAGGCAAACACAAACTTTCAAACAGAAGACGTATAATTAATGACTAAAAGGCAATATTAATGGCCTTCTGAGATTCCCACCAAATGGAGCATGGGTAGTTGTCTCATTTAGACAACAATAATTCAGATATAGCTGAAAATACCACTTGCCTGTAGGACATTCAAGAACATTCCACTCTGGGTCATTGCTCCAGAGCATGAACAAGTCATGAGAAGACCACCCCTCTTCGTCAATTTCATAGCTAAAGAGTTCAACCTTTTGTACATGCCTGATGCATTTTGCTAAACCTAAGTAACAAGAGTCTCAATATTATGGAGCAACCTCCAAGAATAACTTAGACAACATAAGTACAACACCAAAGCAACAGGTCATATGCCTGGGCAAGAGAAAAAGGGCAACAGAATTATCACAATCACAAAAAGATGAGGAACATTCAAATGGCATCGGAGTGTTTAGAAGTGAGGTAAACAAAGATTCTTTTGAACCATATATCAAGAATACGACATTTTCCAATATGACATCAGTGGAATATCCCCAGACAGAGCTACAACAGTGAAGAACACTATCTTCAATCAACAATGCTAAATTAGTAAGTCTACAAATTGAGCGATAACCACATATTACAGATGCTAAGGGAAATAGGTTATCACCTAATGAAATCTTCTAAAGAGGAATGGAGACTACTCTACATAAAAGAATTATTAGATATCTGACTAATGTGCAAGCTACAAAAAATTCCTCAAACATGAGTATGCCTTAACTAATACCAAGTTAACAATACAAACTTTTATGTTTTTATCTGTGCATAGCATGCTAGAAGCTACATAAGGAAACTAGTCAATCTCAAACAATTGCATATTAGGTTAAACTAGTGAGATTTTTCGGTACTAATTTTTACTCAACATAAGTTCTATTGAGCAAGATTGTAAATACGTGTTATGATACCTTCTTATTTGGAGCTAATTTAGGAGGATCCAAAATAACTATATCCCATGATTCTTTTCTTGAAAGTGCATCCTTCATGAATTCTGTTACATCTTCCCTCACGAAAGATATTTTTCTTGGATCAAGGTTATTAAGATTAATATTCTCTTTAGCAAGCTCCACAGCAGGACATGATGAATCAACACCTGAAATTTATGAAGTTATTTAATTAGTGTTGATAATACATGGAATTTCTAGATAAACAATTTTTAGTAAATTAAGAAACTTTGGAGCAATTAATTTAAACATAAATAGAGAAGGATTATATGACGGGTTTTTAATACAAAATTTCACCTTCAGTGGAAAGCAAGCAACCATACTTTCTTTATTTTTTGCTTTTCCACTTTTCGTAGTTCAAGTAGCTCCAACGAAGAATATCAAATTGATATGTATACTTAAAAAATGGAACTTGTAATTCATATCATGATAAAATAAAACCGATAATAGTTCCTTTTCTAGTTCCCAAGCCATAAATAACAGTAGTTAGCACAAACAGTTTGCTTTTTCATCATTTCTATAGAATTTGATTAACCTTCATTTTTCTAGTTTTTCTTGTATCTAATTTTACTGAAATTTCCACAATTAGCTTTCATGGTTCAAATTTAACAATGAGCATTAGATATAAGGTATATACACAAAAATTAGTATATATTAGAATTAAAAAAAGGAAACATAAATGGACCAGATAATCCCGTAATTCTCCATTGCAACGGAATGTCATCCTTGGTTAGAGCAATGAGGTTACAAAAAGGAAATGCAATTGCTCTTAATTAATGCAAATGCTTGGGGGCAATAGCTTCTTCCCCAATTTTGTAGTTGAATATCCTCTAGCAAAGTATTGTTCTAAAGATCAAATTTTGCCTATTCTAAGCAGTAACAGTGTATTTTCTTCTACAAATTCACATGAACAGAACTAACTTCCTATTCAATCTCATAAAAAAATGTTAATGATGAAAGAAGAAAAGGATAGCAATGTAATGCATTAACTCTATTTCAGTTGTACAAGTTCTTTGAACAAGGAGAAATCGAATAAGGAAAGTTAACAACAAACTAATACCTGTGACATTTATGGCACCTCCATGTGCTGCATTAAGAGCAAAGCCACCACTATAACAACAAAGGTCAAGAACTTTCTGATCTCTTGAAATTGTGGATAAGAAGTGTCGATTCTCTCGTTGATCAGCATAAAATCCAGTCTTCTGGCCCACCAATGAAATTGCATAAGAAATACCATTCTCAACAACCTTGAATATACAAATTAAGAAGGAATCAGTTGTATTTCATGCACTAGAGAATTCAACAAGGAATTAGAAAGCATTTTATGGCAATAGGTTTCAATAGGCAACATACTGTAATACCATAAGGCAAAAACTCAGAAAAATATTAGCAATAAAAAGCATGAAACTCATTGGCCTACTATCATTTATCCTTTTTACATCACAATTAACTGTTACGTAAACTACAATGAGTTATTAATGGACATCAGACAAACAATGTCAAATGTCTAAATGGAAATAAAACGCAACTGAATCAAAGAAAAAGTGGAAGTATAAATCATAATGAAAATAAATTTGATCGATCATAAACACATAATTAGGAGAAAATAAATTGTAAATTTGTGCAACAAAAGTGGCATTGGCATCATCACAAGCATATCATGCTATTTGTAAATTACAATTAATTGTGCAAATGTTGCCGTGTAGTTTCAATGGTGTATTCTACCTTTATTCTTCCAGAAAAAGTTGATGCAGGCCTTTCTACCAAATCTGACAAATCCACTCCTTCTTCCCTTAAAATTTCAATTGATGGCCTCCAATTTATATGGGTAACTTCCTCAATTCTAATAATGTAAGCCTCAATTTCTTGTTTGTACTTTTCAACCCAAGCAGCAGATGATGCAATCACAGCTAAATCTCCAAAAACATTTTTTAATCAACTCCATTAAAAAAAAAAATTCGTTGGTGCAAGTCCATATGAGCTGAAGTTTGAGTATGAAGGAGACAATGCTATGACAAATATCTTGTTTAACAATTAATGATAAATAAACTTTACAATTTTATAGGTGAAATTTGTTAAAAATATAAACAATAGGACTAGAGTTAAATTGTTATAACTCGAAATTTTATTTAGCTCTACAAAACACATGAAGTCCCCTGTGTATGCAATAGGTAGCAACTTCAAATATAAAGTACCTGTCTCCTTCACTATTGACAAGGCGATATGCATTTGTATGGGTAGATGGTAGACCTAATCTCCTACGCAACTTGACAGCTGCTTCAATTCTTGTTTCAAGAAGTTTCCCCATGTTCAACGCACAAGATGGATCTCTAAATGGCATGCATAAAGAACTGAGTACCCTTATAAAGAAACAAAACTAATGGGAAAGCTTATGCTAATTACACACCTTGTAGCTTCATCTTCAAGCTGCATAAGCCTAACACAAAACATTGACATTGAATTGTATAAACCCCACCCAATAGGTTTCTCTGTCCCATCGGTGACCAACACAATATCCCCAATTTTGGGTGGTGGTTTACCAATTATCCTATCAACGGCTCCACTGTATAAATAGTGAGAACTTGCTTTCTCAATTCACGTGCAAACAATGCCACGTACCACAGTGCTTATTTAAAATTAAACTTTGGAAATGAACTTAGAGTTTATTAATTCAAGCATGAAGACTTGAACTTCAATGTGATGAATTCAAACTTAGTATTAACATAATAAATTTACGTATAATTTACATGAAAATTCTTTGTATAGTAAAACCCTAGCATAGTATATAGGCCAGAAACCAATTATATAACTCCCATGACGCTCATCAATGAAAATTTTCACGAACCTAGGAGTTATAGCGAGAACTTGCTTTCTTGATTCATATGGTGTAACAATGCCACGTACCATAGTGCTCGTTTAAAATCAAACTTTGGAAATGAACTTGTAGGTGATTAATTCAAACATTAAAGACTTGAACTTCAATGTGATTGCTCGATGTAGTGTTGTATTTAATATATGTAGGTGCCTTTCCTTTACTTCTTAATGTCACTTTTTACAAGACGTTGGTTGGCATATTATTTTATTTGACTGATACTCACATATGTTGAGTTTTCTAATTGTGAACTCATATGGTGGGATATGTTGGTTTCAATTTAGAGGAAAAATGGTCAGAGACCTGTAAAAACTTAGGGGATATTCTGTAAAGTAAATATTAAATGTTTGTAAACTTAGGGGAAATGTAAGATACTAACTATGAAATCTCTTTTTTTAAATAACTATTTTGCACAAATGAGTAATGTTGATAGATCTTGGATGTATAGACGATTAGCACCCGATGGTTTCATTAATCCTGAGTTTTTTTTTTAGGGAGTTGAAGCTTTTATTCATTATGTATGTTCTCAACATGCATATATGGGCGGTCAAAAGATCAGATGTCTAGGTAAAAAGTACAAAATATTTGTTTTCTTCCTATTGATGAAATGAATCTCCACTTGTTAAGAAAATGGTTTGTTCTAAACTATTTTGAGTGGACACAACATGGGGAACCATTAATTTGTAACACCTTAAGGGGTAATGAAGTAAACTCATCAATAAATGTGGATGAGTTTAAAGGGGGACTGGATTTATAGCAAATAATGTAGGTGCAACTAAAAATCTTATACTTAAATAGTTTATGATGCAGCCGGTTATATCTTTCAAACAAATATAGAAAATCTTAAACAAGAACCAAACCCACATGTAAAAAAGTTTTTTTACTTCTAAAATCAACTGACTAAGAATTATGGCCAAATTGTGGGACCATGATTCAATTATCTTCAATTGCTCAAATATTGACTATAAAGTCAAAAGGGCATTTTTTATTAAAGTTTGGATAAAATTCTTGCTTGGTATAATGAATCATTGCCTCCTGATCATACAATGGTTGATAAATTTTACAATATGAAGAAATTTATTAGGGGTCTTGCTTTGCCAATTGAAAAAATTGATTGATGCAATTAGGATGTATGATGTTTTGAGGAGATGATATGGGATTACAAGAGTATAAAATTCCTGGTCAATCTAGGTTCAAACCTAGAAAGCGTACTATGAACTAAAAATTAGTACCTTGAAAGTGGATATATTATTTCCCGCTAACTTTGTGACTTTAAAAACTATATGTCTTTGATGTTACTACATCTCATATGAGATGACATAATGAACATGAACAGGAAGATGGAATAATGAGCCATCTATCTGATACACTCACATGGAAACATTTCAATAACACCCATTATAAGTATGTAGTTGAAAGATGAAATGTTAGGCCAGGATTGTCAACAGATCACTACAACAGAAGCATACAATTTGCGTCGTCTAAAAGACGTCGTAGAATCTCTTAGGCCGTCGCATAATACTATTTACGACGTCTAATAAAACGTCACAATAGACGTCGTAGGAAGTCGGTAGCTAATATGTTTCTCCGACGTCTGTATAAAGACGTCGTATATAGATTAATGATTTTGCGACGTTGAAGAGGACGTCAGAAAAGTTGCGTTTAATGGTCGACGTTTAATTAAAACGTCAGAGATTGTTGATTTTTAACGACGTTGTTAAGAAGTCGGGGAAAATATACTTTCTCCGACGTTGATTAAGACGTCGGAGAAGTATCATATAATTGTCGACGTTTGACTAAACGTCGGGGAATGTATTAGTTGTAACGACGTTGTTGAGACGTCGTAGGAAATAGACATTGGACGACGTCTAATTCATTAGACGTCGTTAATTGTCAACTATTTATTAAATTAGAATTAATTTATAATAAT
>JANSVI020000679.1:68919-80843 GCA_025434765.2 Erythroxylum kapplerianum | reverse complement strand
CCAATACCCAACTAATAACCCCATCATTGGTAGAGCAATTATCAACTGTTAGAGTTGAAAGTTTCCTATCAATATTCCAATCCAATATACACTCCAATAATGCATCAGCAAGTGCTTTTGATGTGTGTGGACATGGAACATAGATAAACCTAAAACAAATGAATAAAAAAGCATCATCATATATGTTCAATTAATGTGTATACATAATCTAACGGTAATGATACTTTAATAAGAACTTGATAAGAGTTATACCTCATAATTCGACTTTGCAAAGTCCAATTCTCATCAATAAAGTGAGCTGTAACAGCCATGAACCCTTTTGATTGATTGCTGGAAGTCCACATATCCGTTGTTAAAGCAATCCTACTGCGATTTGCCTCCAATAGACTTAAAGTCTTTGCCCTCTCGATATCGTAAATCCTTAAAATGTCACTTTTGATTGTATTTCTACTAGGAATCTTGAATAAAGGCTGTAAACTAGCAGAATAATAACGAAATCCATGATGTTCCACCATGTTTAAAGGATATTCATGCAAAATGATCATTTTAGCAAGATACTCTCTTGACTTCTCTTGATCAAATGAGAAATTTTTTATATTCACCGCTTCTTTGTTTCCTCTTCTTGTTTCTTCGGTTATGATTACTTGTTGTCCTATATCTCTGACACTTCTTCGTGGACATATCTTAAAATGATCATGCAAGTGCCTTGTGCCATCAGTGCTCTTTCCTGTTAATTTTTTATTGCAATAGTTACACACAGCCTTCTCCAATCCATTAATTTTTTGTTTCTTAAAGTGCTGCCAAACTACCGATGTCAATCTCCTTTTATGATCTGCAGTAACGTTTGAACTCGATTCAACATTGCCATGAATGTTTGCTGGTATGGCTTCTTGAAATGTTGAAGATGTGTTATTAGCTACAAGTTCTTGAGTAGCATTCGAATCAGCTGCACTTTGATTTTGTTGAGATTCCATCTGTTTTTAAGAAAAGAAGGGAAGATCACGTTAATAAATCCCCAACAACCAACACTGTAATAAATTTACGGAGATGAGATTGAAATACATAGGACTAATTGGTATACAACAAGTCATGAGCCTGAAGATTCAACTAGCCAGAAAGATTCTACAACTACTGTCCAAATATTCCACCAAAGGATAGGCACCCAAATAAAAAGGGAAACATCACTAACCCTTTGCCTTCATCATAGAATACCTCCCAACTTCCTCTAAAGATTGTCTCTCTATAAAATAACCAACTACACACACTCCAAGACCACATTCCAGCAGACAAAAATATGCTAGCAGTCGATATTCTGCAGTTGGGATATAAAACCACCATCCTATGGATGCAAGTTACATGTACAAACCCTTGAATGTGAGCAAAATTCAACATCAAACATTGTACAAATCCAAAGCTGCATCACAACTAATATGTAATGGTTACTGGCACTTCCTTTCACATTTAACTTGTGAATCATCAGGACATGTAAAAGCACGTGGAAAATTAAAACATATTACTTTTACAAATATATAATAGCTTCAGAAACAAATGAAGTTGTCCAATGTTCTGAAATAAGAGTATCAAGGCAAACAATTTATTATTAGAGACAATATCCTAAAGTTCTTCAGCATCGTTAACAAATCTTGTTTATATGGAAAAAGCAAATGCAGATGGTTTAAACTCAAACCCGTTGCCAAATTAAAGTAACTTCCTAAATCTCTCACTGCATTGCGTGCAACAATATGGACAGCTGGAATTCTATCAACATAGAAAGATGGATATCCAGAATTTAGAAACACTCTTGCTTCGGATGTGTAAAATTTTAACCACCATGAACTGGTAACTGATCTTAGAATAGAGAGGAAAACTCCTCAAACAGTATGGAAGGTAATAATCCAGCAATTAGCGCTCAATATTGTCCCAATCATTATCATAACATGAAATACTCAGAATAATCAAACCCATAATTTTAGGACATCAATATATCAAAGAACAGTTCATGCTCGTTACCGAAGCAACATGGACAACCTTTCAGTAAATCCATGGGAGAGTAAGTTGAGACCTACAAATAGAAGAACTGCACTTCAAAGCCAATTTTTAATCATGAGTTTTTTACCTTATTGTGCTTGCAACAAGAGTTTTGATATCAACTGTTAGCCTAAAACCACAATAACAATTTTGCAAATGCGATTATGACCTCAAGAAAATACACAATGAACCATCTTCAAGTGTAGCTCGAAACAGAACTTGAATCCTAAAACATTATCAAAGCCTCCAAAATTATATGAAACAGAAATACCAGGGAGCAGAGATCCACCGAAACCTATAAGAAACATTTCAGCCACAATTAACCAGACATCTTCAAATAATAACCTCTAGAAACAAAAGAAGAATTGAGAAAGTCAAAAAAAACACCAATGGTCTATGCAAAACGATCAGTAAAATCAGATTGTCAAAACATGCAATGAAGTCTCAGATTGTGGCTACTTATGTCTCAAGAAACACCAGCAAAAAAATGAGGATTCCAAGTTCCCAACTTTTATTAGACATTGTCATCTCCATCCTAACATTAACAGTCGTAAAATCACCTGTCAAGATTTCATGATAAAAATATGGAAGACCTTAAACTAGGACCAAAGATGTGCAATAGGATTAGAATTGGTTAATCCACAAAAGAAGAGGCCAAACAAAGAACTATTATCGGAAGAACCGAATAGCCACCAACTCACATTATGAAGCCAATAGCCTGTGATTCTAAAACAAGAGAATCAACTCTGAAAATAAATGCAACCCAAAGCTTATACATCCCATCTACCACCTTATGAGCAGTTGAGAGGATTTCACACCCACTTCACCAAAGACTGAATATAAGCTTCTGAAAATAAGAGAACACCATCAAGCTATGTTTCACATCCATTTTAATAACTTGCATAGCAGTAAAGATGGGGGAAAGGAACACCTGTACAAGGATAACATTGGCAAAAGTCCACGAATTTGTAGAGAAAATACACCAATTTTAATCACTTAATGCAACATCCAGAAAAACGTTCAGCTATCCAGATGTTGTGCTTCACATCCAAGCTAAGCATATCCACCCACACAACTTTCTCAAGCAAGAGAACAAAAGAAAGGACACAAATGCATGCTGCAAAATACTCAGATGAACCAGTCATAGCACATGGCAAGATGAGCACACCAATATAGCAACAACAAGCTCAGCAGGGGAGGAGAAAGATCCCTTGTTACAGTCCTCTATTATGCCATCTTCTAACGCAAACTTGAAAGACCAGAAAAATGCATAGAATTCTGTCAAAAACAACAGATATTTGTAGAATTCTGTCAACACGAAAATACTGATCTCTAACATAATACGAAGATCAAGATCAGAAAAATAAATAAACAAAACCAGATATTGCATCAATAATCAACCAAAAGAGGACTTGTGAAACCAATTAAAGATGCGAGAGCCGCATTACCTCCAAGAACTCAATAATTAAGCCATTGCTCGATGTATCCTGTAAAAATAGATTGACTATGTCTCAGATTTACATGTTCGCAGTTCTTAATACTCAAAAAGTGGAAGACAACAAAAGACAACTTTCGTCCACGGTAGTTTCTCTCGCATCCGCTTATCAGTAGTTTTCAGATCTACAAAAGCCAAAATAGGTTTCAAGATTATAACTGAATAATTAATCAAATACTACAAAAGAAAGAAGACATCCAACAAGAAACCGTAGCCAAAATCACAACAAATTCTGATAGCCAAGGAGCCACTAACGAAACAACAATCTCTATTAGGAACATCTTCTAGGATGACCGTAGGATTCAAGATTAGACATGTCAGCTTCTCTCGCATACTCTCCATCGGAGGTTTTCAGATCTGTTAAAAGTTAAAGTCAGAATAGCATATTATAAGCGAATAATTAATCAAACACTACAAAGAAAGAAGACGTCTAACAAGAAACAGTAGCCATAATCAAAACAAACGCTGATATCGGAGGAATTTCTTCAATAAAATTACACTCCATTACGATCATCATTTAAAAACCCATATCTTCTAAATCCAACTCCAAATCGTCTTCGTATCGGCAAATAACCGCCATACACACCAATTTCAAATCTAAGAAAACCAAAATAGGATTCAAGATTATAACTGAATAATCAATCAAAGACTGCAAAGAAAGAAGCCGTCTAACAAGAAACCGTAGCCATAATCAAAACGAACTCCGATAGCCAACTGATGAAACGACAATCTCTATTAGGATCAAATTCTAGGATGACCATAGGATTCAAGATTAGCCATTGCAGTTTCTCTCACATCCTCTCCATCATAGGTTTTGAGATCTGTTAAAACCAGAATAGGATTCAAGATCAAAACCTAACAATGAATCAAAGGCTATAAAGAAAGACAGCGTCCGACAAGAAACAGTAGCCATAATCATAACAAACGCTGATATCGGAGGAATTTCTTCAATAAAATCACACTCCATTACGATCATCGTCTAAAAACCCATATCTTCTAAACCCAACTCCAAATCGTCTTCCAAAATCGGCAAATAACCGCCATACACACCAATTTCAGACCAAATATCAAGCTATTCGTAAAAGAAACATCGAATCGTCCTCTGCTTCCTACGTCTAAACACATCAAACACCATTATAAGAAGTAGAGAGCGAAAGAGAACAAAGGAGAAGCCGATTAAAAAAGGGTAAAGGTTGGCGGTAAGGTTTGCGGGGGAAGCGTATTTATAGGATTGCATGGGACCGTTGTTTATGGCAAACGGTTAAGATTATTTCTTGAAATGAGATCGGTGGGTTTTAACGGCTGCGATCAATTGTGACTAATTGCGATCTGCATTTGAATCTAATTAGTTATGCTTAAAGATAACGTTTCCGCATCAGATTGGACATATTTATTGTATTATGAAATCGGATTCCCCTAATTTGATAGAAATCATAGTTAGACACAATCAATGCCCCATTGGTACCAAAATATAATCAGATTTTTTTAAAAAATGCTTAAAAGTCACCCTAAAAATTAAATATATAAGAAAAAGAAATTTAAGTTTTAAAATTGGTCAATTTAAATTTTTATGATTGAATAAGTTAAATATATTCAATTTTTTAATTATTCGTTTTATTATTAGGAATACTTTTATTTAATTTGAATTATTTTTAAAGATTAAAAGTTTAAACATATATTTATTTTATTAGTTTTGTCAACAATTTTTGAAAGAATTTATATTTTTATAAAATATGTGTATACATCTATTTTATAAAATATGAAAAATACAATATTAAATTATTAAATGATAAAAAATTATTAAAGTGTTGGAGTCTTTTAATCTTATTTTTATTTTATAAAAATATTTTGTTTAATTTAAAATATAATTAAATTCAATAAAAATAAATAAAAAATGTTCCAAACTCAATTTATCTTCATTCGATATGATGCATAAATTTTTAAATTATTTTCTTCAAAAAAATTATTATTTTTCTTCTACTTTATTTTATCTTAATGCTTAAATTTTAGTTTTCTTAAATTGTTAGTTTTTTATATCCACATAATTAACCATATTTGACCTAATAAATATGTAAAAAGGTTGTTATTAAATTATATTTTTCTTAACTCTTTTATTATTATTGGGCTTTTCTCAAATTAATTATATTTGAGAATGTGATAAACCTTTTTATATTTAAATCTTTTCAGATGATAAGTCACGTCAAATTAACTTCAAGCATTTATTATCAATGAATAACTAAATATAAAGAGACAAAAGGAGAGTAAAATATGTCAACGTTATTTCACCTATCAGAAATATAATTATGTATAAAAATTTTGTCTTTACTATTAGAAATTTACCGATAGGATAACCTTAAGATTGAATATTAAATTTTATCTTTATTATTACCTTAAATTAAAAAATTTTAAACAAACTTAACATATATTTCATGTATGATAAATTAAGTTTAGTTGACAGTTTTTTAGCGAATTATTATACATTAAAGTTTTCTTGTTAAAATTAAATTTTGTTTAATATAAAGATAAATGCATGGAACTATATGAGCGGTATTTACATTATTGAGATAAATGTAACATGACATAATTTACTCTTATGCCCGATGTTTTAAATACCTTACTGATACCAATACCGAATTTAGTTATGATATGGTACTACACTTGTACTTGTCAATACAGGGCACTATTTTGGTTCTTTTTAAAATTATAAAATAATATCTAGATTTTTAAAAATCACAAAATAGTCACTTAATATTATGTTATATAATTTATAATTTTATATCAACCATGCATCTGAAATATCACAACAATAGAAATTTGAAATAAAAACATTCTATTTGTTTCAATTTAATATTACTTTTCATGTATTCTGCATATAAATAATAATCATATTTAATTAAAAATCATTTAATCATCATACAAATTTAAAACTAATGATAATACAAAGTAGTTGAATTGTTAAAATTTTATCATGTAATAAATAATAAGTAAATCAAAATATTAAATAAAAAATACTAAGTTTCATGACTCTATAATTGTTCCAACAAGAGTTCGTGCTGAGAAAACAATCAACTAGAAGTAAATTTTAGAACAAAAAGAGTTACAATTATATTTATATGACATATATAGCATTTAATTTATGCATTAAATACAAGTGAAATTAAAAAAATAAGAAATGAAAAACCTGAAACTTCATTCAATCAAATATCAACTCAATTTGTATTGACCACAATTCTCATTTGGTACAAATTATTTATCATTGAGAGGAGCTTCTTCATCATCTTCATTCAAATTCATTGCATTAAATAACATGTCAATATTTTTTAATCCAAGACTATCTTTCAAATCACTCTCATATATCAAACTTAATTTTTAGTAAACTCAATCCACCAAGAGATCAATATGATCAAGATAAATTGGAACTACAGAAATACTTGTTTTATTAAGAGTCATAATAAACAAATAAAATTAAATTATTAAAATTACAATAATTATATTTAACTTAATAATGATAACATATCTTTCTCGAAGTTTTAAATCGTATAAAATAAAGATCAAGTCTTTCAATCTTTTGTATTTCAATATATTCTTTTTTTTGAAATAGATAAATTCAAATGTACTCTAATTCTTTTAATACCATGTTGCACTCACAAATTGACTCAGAATTCAAATTGCAAACTTTTGTAATTATGGAACTCCGATTCTGAATTGGTCCCCTAAGCACCTATAAGACAATAAAAGTAACATTAAAAATAAAATAAAGTGATGATTAATTTTCAACATGTAACAAAAATGAAAAATATATACTTGAATTAAGCTTGTCTTATTGACAAATAGCAATAGACATGCCAAAATCATTAAAAACATCCTTATAAGTCTATTTGTGAGGTTCTAAGATCTTGCATCATCTTATGGGTAACAATTATTGTAATACTTAATAATATTCTCTTATTAACTTCAGCTTTCTTTGCAAATTTTGGTCTGAAACAGACAATAGGATTAAAAAAATGTCTTAAACGCAAACAATAGATAGTAAAGTTGTCTTACTCATATTTTATTGATGATTTCAAGAAAAGGTGTATATAAAGAAGACATTAGAATGACCTTGATTGCTTCCTCCATCCTCTTCATTACATCATAAAAATAACTCATTATTACCTTCTCAACACTGTCAATCAGACGAATTACTCTCATCAAAGGTTCACAAACTAATATTACAAATTGACACTAGAACAAAAATTCACGATCTTCAATTATAATTTTAGAAACTTCCCCTCTAGCATTAGACTTGGCATACTGAGATGCGACCTTCACTTTTCAAACTTGGCATACATCAACTTGGATCCCAACTAAATGTTTTTTTAATATGATAATTCCCTCACTTTTCAAATACTTGTTACAATAAACAAATAATATGGTTCTTCATTCTAAGAACTGATTTAGCATGAGCCCATGTTGGATTATCAAGTCATCCTAAAATGGTTAAATTATTGGGGATACTTGAATTTACCTCCATTTATCTAAACAAATAAATAAAAATATTTGTCAAGATTAAATTAATAATTTCATATTCAAAAACAAAGTTTTAGTATATATCATTTCATTCCATAACTATAAAAATTCAATAGTCAATTATATGCATATTTAGATAGATTATATCTTACACCTTTCTTTATGATAACATGCATTGCAAAAATGACTTTACTATACTAAATAAAATGCAAAAAAGTTTACATGAACATTTATAATTTCATATTATATTGAGTAATGAGTATACTCTCATAAATCAAGGCATATCTTAAAAGTCATTTTAAAAGGATATGAATAAGAAAAATTAACACGGGTTATTTTCTACTTTGTATTTAACTACTCATAAGATAGGAAGGATAATGAACGTAAAATGAATTTGTACTTAGAATATTATTTTCTAAAGACAACAATGAGCAATAAAATAATGCAAAAATTTATTTTAACTAAGTTGCATATTAAATGATTGAATTAAATATTAAATCTTATCTTTAAATAATTAATCACATATTAAATATTTTAATTAAATAATAATTAGGAAATTGTATGTCTCATATAATCAATTGAAAAATTAAAATTTTAATAAATCAATTTTGATCTCATTTTTATGATTATTAAGATAACAAATAATCTGAAAAATCAAATAAATAAGACTTTAGTTCCTACCATCAGTGAAATCTTTTCTCATCAAATTCTGGAATCAAGCATGCTTACAGATGAACTTGGTCACTTTTTTTGCTTTTTGCACAATTTCATCAATGATATGAAAACATTTAGCATCTCTTATATTTTGTAACTTCAAGTCAATGCAATTTGCATCATAAGGAGTCAAATAAAAAGAATCATACCTACTTTGCAATTTTTTTCCAACTGCTTTATAAGTAGAATCATTATTAGTAAGGGACTGAATAATGTTTTATGACCTAACTTCATTTACAACTTCGTTAAATATATGAAACAAATATATTAACATTTATAACAATGTCAGATGCATCAAAAGACTTTAAAAACATTACCCTCTTAGCAAAATAAACTAAAAAAACTGACAATAAGCTCATGTCTTCTATAACACCCCATCCTCATCTGACATATGCACGTGCGTCTATTGGATACACGAGTACATGCTTGACAGAAATGACATGTTAACTATCTCACTTTTACTATGCATAACATGGCATCATAAACTAAACCATCCATCACACAATTACTAAAATCCAAAATGTTAACATATTATATCAAAAACCATAATTTACATTGTTTCATATAATACAATATCATCCATATTTATACAACATTGTCCTATTGACATAAACAACTCAGTACACACCGAATACTATAAACTCGAAAGAAACAACTATAAGATGATATTGTATTATATGAAATAATGTAAATTATGGTTTTTTGATATAATATGATAACATTTTGGATTTTAGAAATTGTATGATTGATGGTTTAGTTTATGATGCCATGTTATATACAGTGAAGGTGAGATAGTTAACATGTCATTTCTGTCAGGCATGTACACGTATATCCAATGGACGCACGTACATATGTCAGATAGGGATGTGGTGTTACATCTTCTATTTGTCTAACCATCAAACATGATTATATACCCACGAGTCCCCCAAGTCATTCTACTTTCATCCAAATAATTGTTTATTTTATAAGCAAAGCTGCTTAGAAGTTTACCTCTATATTCATCAATTGAATGAGCCTTATATCCTGGACCTTAAGAGGCAATAGCATTCACCATAGGCTAGTAATAATAAGACTGAGTAACATCGAATGATATAATTGAATCATACCACATTTAGTCATTGTCATGTTCATATTATGAATTGCTTCTCTAGATTATAAGGCACTACAAATTAAAAGTTGAGCTCTAGGAGTTATTCGTGGTGTTTATGTCTAATTGTTTATATGCACAATGACACATAAATTTAACAACACAATCTATTTCATATTTTCCCCATAGTTTTAACTTAAATTT
Organism: Erythroxylum kapplerianum; assembly: GCA_025434765.2. Classification (NCBI taxonomy): domain Eukaryota; kingdom Viridiplantae; phylum Streptophyta; class Magnoliopsida; order Malpighiales; family Erythroxylaceae; genus Erythroxylum; species Erythroxylum kapplerianum. Next base: position 70,806 of record JANSVI020000679.1, on the reverse strand, counting down.
TCCATAATTTATCTTTTTTTTTACAAAACAATACAATTCCAATAAATAAAATTATTGAAATATTTTAACCAACAACAATAGTCCAATAAGACAGTATATCCATTTCCAAGTTTTCAAGCCTGATTTTATTTAATAAACCTTTTGCAATTCACAAATCACATATTACATGTAACTAATCTCAATATCTCATTTATGCAAGTTGCAAAAAACTAGAAACGAACTTAAATAAAAGACATAAAAATCAAATTATTAGTGTTTGAGCTATTGTGTCAATGTCAGGTTAGGACTTGGGCAAGTTACGAATCAATAGATTGCACACAAGTAGGGACTTGGGATGGTTGTAGATTTGTGGGTTACACTTGTACGAACTGCAGGGAGACTGAAGACAAAAGGACATGCTGTGAAGGAGTTGGTGGGTGGCATGTTGTGGACCTAGCAGTCGATGACTTCATGGTGGAGGAGACTGAGAGAGTGATTGTAGGAGACTAAGAGAGCAGTTGGAGGAGACCAAAAGAGCAACTAGTGACCAAAAGAGCACCAATGTGGAGAGCAACCAGATTGGAGACCAAACGAGTCAGAGAGTTAGGGGGTAGCTACTTGGGTAAAAAACTAAAAATGTGATAATTTGGATCTGAAGGAGGGTGAACGACAGCAAGTTACAAAGGTTTTCCTAGACACCAGACTTATATCGAAGTCACGTCTACTCCTTTGTATGACAATCTCACTTAGGTTTGTTTAAGCAAGATTCAACCTTCTTATGTGATCGTTGACTAACAAAACTTTATTCTTGAATGTTTCACTACCTTTGAAGTGTTTAACTTACACTCGTGCAAGAATACTACGAAAGCACTAAACTATCAAAAGCAATAATAAACACAAAAAGTTACGATAAAAACTAACCTTAATTACTTCCCCAAAAATATATAAAGGAATGTTCTCTCTTAATGTTTTCTCTTCCCCTCTATCTATCTCCTCTCTACGAGCAAGACTCAAATAAACTATTTATGGGCACCTCTTGACTTTACAATTCAAAATATTAATTGAACAGAACTAACAAGATCACAATTATATTTATTATATTATATCACACTAATCAATTGAATGACACCCCCATCCAAATAGATCATTATCTAATAGGATTTTAATATTCCACAACTAATAATATAAAAGATTACATTTAATAAGGACTGATAAATCCATTTCCATAAAGAACTATAATATCTTTAGATGATCCTCCCACATGGTATTTATCTTTTAGAGCTAACATATATTTATTGTGATCTTATCTGCCATATCATCTAAGATCTCCCCTTGATCTCTATCCATTAATGATAAGTCATCCAAGCCCAAATCATTTCATAACATATTAGTTTAGTCCAATGTTTACCCATCTCAAGTCTATTAGTTTTGGTCCATCTGTTTGAACACACATTAAGTCTTTAGAGCTCTCACATGTTTCCTTATGCATTTGATTCAGCTAACCTTCAAACCAAGGTCCGTCTCAAGCTATCTTTTGGTCTCACGTCCGAATCTTGCATCTCATCGAAGATTTTTACCAATGTGCACTAACACATGCCAACACTTGACAATGCCTGTTTTCCTTGCCTACTCACAAGTCTTTCCCTTGTTCCTTCATCTTGAGTGCTAAACTTTGGTCAAGGCTCACCAATGGCCATATGATTCCACTATTAAGACTTAGGGCTCTAACAAACCACTCTAAGTAGAAGAATTTGACACCCGCTTCTAAATAATCTATAGGGACTCCTCTGAATGTGATTCCCTTAAAGACTCCTTAGTCATTAGCACATCTCCATCATACCATTTTTCCTCACCATTGAGTTTGTCCTTGCTTTTGTTTGGACGCTTCTTCCCAAGGCCCATTACACC
>JANSVI020000674.1:830148-840510 GCA_025434765.2 Erythroxylum kapplerianum | reverse complement strand
GAAAAGCCTTTGGCTTCTCCTTATTGCCTCCTTTCATCTAGCCCTAGGGTAACTTAGATCTAAAGTCTATTATTATTCACATCATAAAGCTTCTAACAGCCCTACCGGTTCAATCTACCAACACTATTATTATTATTATTATTATTATTATTATTATTATTCACTCATATTGAATATGAAGTGCATATAAGCTAATTAAAAATCACTTAATTCAAAAATCAGTTTAGACGATTATCTCACGTCAATTGTAATTAATAACCAAAATCTCCAATCATATCTGATTATAGCATATAATATCTTTTACCATTTTTCATCAAAACTTTTAAAAATTTTGTTATGAATTAAAGCAATTGTTAAGAAAGAATTTCTATTTTTTTATAATAAATTCATATGTGGCAATCAAATTGTTATCATTTGCTCTTCTTAGAAGCAATTACTGATAGATATAAATTCATTAGACTTTAATATTAGGCAACAATAATCCTAGCTTAGATTACTATTCGTATTACTACGTTGCTTTGACAGGGTTTGTGTTTATTTATACCATGTTATCAATCATATGTTGCACATTTTTTATTTTTATTTAAAAGTATAACTTTAAATTATTAACTTATAAGATAAAATCTATATGATAAATATAAACAATAAATAAATTTATAATAAGGTTATAATTGAAATTTGTATAACAATTATATGCTATTCTTAAACTAGTGTTAATTGTTGATATATAAAAATTGGATATTTATAGATCAGCAAACAAGTTTAAGTTATGTTATTTCCTCAATAAAGTGGTAGTTGATCTCGTAAATTAAGTATGGAATATTTAATTAACCTATCAAAAGAATTCTATATGGACATTACTTATATGTTTATAAAATACCTTCAATGATAATTATATAGCGATTATTTAACTTGAAATTTTCAAGGTATCTCATATAATGATATTATATTTTAGTATAATCTATCTTAACTAAGGGTATACTCCTAAAAGTCATTGCGCATATTATGAATTATATAGAAATAGATTGATGATTAGTATAAGATTCATATCCCTTGTAATTAAGAAAAATGTTCATTATTCTTAATTAATATTAATTTATAAAATAAAAGGGCAAACTCTAGTGCATAAGGTTCCCCCATTTTACAAGAGTCAAGGGAGGGTCATCAATTGTCTGCAACCTTTCTGTTGTATTTTACAAAGAGACTATTTTTTGTAATTCAAACTTGTAACCTTTCAGTCATTGAGGAATAACCTTATGGGTTGCTCTAAAGCTCATCCTCTCAATTAATATTAATTTATAAATTATTTAATTAAATTGAAATGATGTTTTAAAAATAAGTTTCAAATATCATGCTAATAATCAACTACTAATGTTATAAATTGTTTAGTTGGAAATAAAAAATAAAAATATAACTTATCTAATCTTAAAACTAGTTTAGGATTATAATTGTGTATATTACTCATATATTAAAAAAATAATGATCACGTACAATTGACAATTAAAAAGAGAAAAAGACAATTTAATTAAGTTAAATTTTACTGTAAAATTTTAGAAATTTAAAACTTTACTGTAAAATTTTAGAAATTTAATATTAAATATAAGAAATATTTGACTAAAACGTTTAATATTAGATGTTAGATTTTCTTCCAACGCATGCCATTGTCGTCGTCGTTTGTTAAGATATGTATTCCTTTCTCTTTTAACGGTGATGTTGTATTTGATCTTATTTTCTATTGAGTTTTGTGTTAAGTCTTGTGTGTTGTAGTTTTATTAATTGAATGTATGTTGTCATAATAATGAAGATGGTGAGATGGGAAAGGCATCCAGAATGGTTATTTATAGCTTAAAATCAAATTTGAAAGTTGTTTGAGTATTGCCTATTAAGTGTTCGATAAAAGTTCTGTTAGATTTTGATGTTAAATGAATCTTAGAGATGAAGTGTTCTAGTTCATTTTTTTGTTTGGGTTTTCACCTGAGATTCTACACTCAGGATTGCTCTTCTACTAGCCCTTATTGCAGTTGTTGATTTTGCTTGTTTTACTTTCTTCATTGAAAAGGGTTGGTTCTTGAAATAACTCTTGTCGAGGTAATAACAAATAAGTTTTTCTGTGTTGCTTTCCCTCTTTTTTGGCGCTCTCACTCTCATCCTTCGGTTGGCATTATAGAACCTCCTTAAATTTTCCCATGTAGCATCCTAAGGATTGGTGCCCTTCCATTTAATTAAGACTTTTGTTTTTGGTCGATATTGTCCCTTCTGGATGACTCTTCTGTTTAGGACATATTCTGGTTGTGGCAACTGAGAGTCAGTGGTCGAAATAGGGGGAAGAACAGGGGAGACTTCAGTAGGACTTTCAAACGATTTACGCAGGAGACTAATATGGAATACATTGTGGATTTTGGATCCAGGAGGTAATTCCAATTGATAAGCAATAGGGCCAATTTTTCGAGTGATCTTGAATGGTCCAAAGAACCGAGGAGACAATTTCACAGAAGAACGATTTGTCACAGAACTTTGACGGTAAGGATGTAATTTCAAATATACGAAATCACCAACCTGAAAAATGACGTCGCGACGCCCCTGATCTGCACGGATCTTCATCCGATGTCGAGCGAGCAGTAGATTGCGTCACAATTCAGCTAGAATTCTAGTTCGGTCCTGTAGATGACTATCAACAGCCTGAACTTTTAAAGTCCCTGGAATGTATGAAAGAAGAGAAGGGGGTGGTCTCCCATAAACAGCTTCAAAAGGAGTGATTTTGGTAGTAGAGTGAACACTTGTATTGTAGCTATACTCTGCCCATGGTATCCATTCAGCCCAAGAGTGAGGTTGATCTCCTGCAAAGCACCGCAGGTACTGCTCCAAGGTGCGATTAATCACCTCTGTTTGTCCATCTGTCTGAGGATGATAACTAGAACTCATATTTAAAGTTGTACCATGGAGTTTAAATAAAGCTCTCCAAAAAATACTCATGAACACTCGATCCCTGTCACTTACAATTGATTGTGGAAATCCATGCAATCGAACCACATGAGAAACAAAAATCTTAGTGATATCTATTGCAGAAAAAGGGTGTTTGACTGGAATAAAATGACTATACTTGGACAACCGATCAATAACAACAAGAATTGTGGTATATTCCCGTGATAGTGGTAACCCTTCAATGAAGTCCACGGAGATATCTGTCCAGATGGTTGTTCGAATGGGAAGAGGTTGCAAAAGCTCTCCTGGCGCCATAGTATCAGTTTTGAACCTTTGGCAGGTGGAACACTCCTGCAAAAATTGCTTGACCTTTTTTCTCAATTCAGGCCAGAAAAAAGATTGTTTCACACGGCTAAGACTCTTATTATAACCGAAATGTCCACCTAAAACTGAGGAATGGGCTTCGTGTAAAATGGCAGGAATTAAAGTTGAATTAGAACTCAAAAATACCTTTCCTTGTTTGAACCACATGCCATCCCTCAAAAGTAGCTGAGATTTACGTGGATTCCCTTTTTGTAGATTGGAATAAAAGGAATCCTCATTAACTTCCTTTTTTAAATGTTCCCACCAACTAGCTATAGGGAGAGTTAATGCCATAAAAAATGATTCCCCACAATCATGCCTACTCAAGGAATCTGCTCCAGTATTTTCCTTTCCCTTCTTGTATTCAATAATGTAATCATATCCTATTAATTTAGGAAGCCAACGTGCTTGTGCAGGTGTGGTAACTCGTTGCTCCATGAGATACTTTAGACTCATTTGATCGGTTTTAACTACAAACGATTTTCCTAGCAAATAAGGCCGCCACTTCCGTATGGCCTTCACGATTGCCAACATTTCCTTATCATATATTGATAAAAGAAGAGATGAACCTTTCAATGCTTCACTAAAAAATAAAATTGGTCGTCCGTTTTGTGAGAGAATGGCACCAATACCTGTTCCACAGCATCACACTCAACAAAAAAAGATTTTAAGAAATCAGGTAACTGTAGAACTGGGGGTGTGGAAAGAGCTTGCTTGAGGGAAGTGAATGCCTCTTCTGTTTCATAATTCTAGTGAAATCCTTCCTTGGTGAGGAGTTGGGTGAGAGGAGCAGCAATTTGATCGAATTTGTTAATGAATTTTTGGTAATACCCTGCTAAGTCAAGGAAGACTCTAACTTGTTTAGTCATGGTTGGCGTAGGCCATTCCAATATAGCTTGAATTTTCTTTTGATCAATAGCTACACCCAATTTTGAGATTATATGTCCCAAGTATTCCACCTGAGTATCCCCAAAATACATTTTGTTGCTTTTGCATAGAAATGGTTGCCTTATAGTAACTCCAGAACAATGCGAAGTTGAGACAAATGTTCCTGCCATGTCTTACTGTACATCAAGATATCATAAAAAAATACTAATATGAACTTACGTAAATATGGTCGGAAAAGTTCATTCATCAAGCTTTGGAATGTGTTGGGGGCGTTGGTGAGCCCAAAGGGCATGACTAGGAACTCGTAGTGTCCTTCATGTGTTCGAAAAGAAGTTTTGACAATATCTGCTTTAGAAACTCTTATTTGATGATACCCCGCACGTAAATCCAAATTAGAAAAAAAAATTTCGAGCCGTGCAGTTCATCTAGTAACTCATCAACGACATGTATTGGGAATTTATCTTTAATGGTGATGTTGTTTAAAGCTCGATAGTCAACACAAAATCTCCAACTTCCATCCACTTTCTCAAAACAGGTGATGAAAATGGGCTTCTATTGGGACGAATTAAGCCTGACTGTAATAGTTCCTGTACCAGAATTTATATTTGTGATTTTTGGTAATGAGGATACCTATAAGGACGGACATTTATGGGACCTAATTATGGTAAGAGTGGAATTTGATGATCACGTGATCGGTGGGGTGGCAGGGATGTGGGAGTGTCAAAGATATCTTGAAATTCGACTAACAGTGTGGTAAGTTCAGGTGGGTGACTTGAACGTGTGAGCTGCTTTTCTGTTTGGGCAAGTGTGATTTGCAAAAATATTCCAGTACTAATGCTGCTTTCCTTCTTTTTTAATGCCATAATGTCTCCTTGCTTCATCCCTTGGAATACAATCTTTTTTCCATCAGCATTAATGGTCATAGTGAGGTGCTTGTAGTCAGTTTAAACTGGTCCTAATGTTGATAACCAATGGACTCCAAGTACAACTGCAAGTTGTTACGGGCAAGACATAAAAATCGGCCAAGGAATGAAATCCTTGTGTATCAAAAAGTAATAGCCCTGCATTGTCCTGCACACTCAACTTGCTCCTTATTAGCAACAATAACATGAAAAGGTTGGTCTGTTTTCACCTGTAATCTGAGTTTCTTTGCCAATATTTCATCAATGAAGTTGTGGGTACTCCCGCCATCTACTAGAATGGCTACTGCCTGTCCTCTTATTTTTCCACAAAGTCGCAAGGTCTGAGGGTGTTCCACTCCCGCTATTGCATGAAAAGAAATTTCAGGTGCTGTATTGTTGAACTTCTCATTGGGTGAATCTTCCTCCAAATCCATGTCTTCTTCTTCCACATCTTCTATCATGAATAATTGGGGACGACGACATCGATGTCCTGGAATGAATTTCTCGTCACAATAATAACATAACCCCTTGTCTCATCGCTTCTTTGCTTCTTGTGTGGAGATTTTACGGACTGGGGTGGTTTTGGCAGTGCTGTTTTTGGTTGTAGGAATTGGTCCAAGTACTCCAGCAGTGGTATTTGGCTTGGCTGGCCAACTGATTTTGACGACTGGAAGTGTCTTCTTTTGGAGGTTGTTTCGTTCTTCAATTAGTCGAGCAACCCCAATAGCAATAGCTAAGGTTCTGGGTTGTTTAATTTTGAGATCCAGCCTTACTTCATCCTTTAAGCCAGCAACAAAGCAACCTACAAGAAAATTCTTAGGTAAGTCATCAACCTTATAAGATAATTTTTCAAATTCTTCTTGGTATGCTGCTACGGTGGTTGTTTGCTTTAGTCTAGTTAAGGCTTCGGAAGGGTCGTCATAGTCAGTGGGTCCGAACCATTGAAGAACTGCTTTCATAAACTCCTCCCATGTCGTTGGACCTTTAAATTTATTCAGCCATCGATGCCATTGCAGGGCAATTCCTTCCAAGTGAAAGGAGGCAAGCTGTACACGATGGTCTTCTGCTACTTCTTTAAATGCAAAATATTGTTCCGCCTTGTATATCCAGCCCTGCGGATCATTTCCATCAAACTTTGGAAAGTTAAGTTTAAGGTGATGGTTATCTGGGTTGGCGTTGATGTTTGCGGAATTACTGGAACCTGAGGGATTTTGTTTTATGATGGGGGTTTGTCTAGGTGTTTGTGGCGTTTGGTTTTGCCGTTTTGATGTATTGGGTTCAAAAGAAGCAAAAGGGTTGGTCTCACCTTGGGAAGCAACGAGGGATTGTAATTGGAGATGTTGGGATTCTTGCGTGGTTTTCATGGATTGTATTTCAGTAAGGATGGTTTGCATGGTAATATGGATTTGGTCGAAGTTGGATTCGTGTCGTGCTAGAGCATCGTTCACGTCATTACGAAACTCTGCGTTGGATTTGCCACGGGTCTCCATCCAGAGAACCTGGCTCTGATACCAACTGATAAGCAAATTTTCTGAAGTGACAGAGAGGAGGTAAGAATCAGGGAAAAAGAAGGAAGGAATTGCAAATAGCTTGTACGATATCTTATTCATAAGCTGCAGTAAGCTTTTATAGCCATTTACAAGCAAAAGATAAAGCAGAAAATAACGTTAACGTTAACGTTACTGGTAACATTATTGAGTAGATTTCCCAACAAAATAGGAACAAATAACTGAAAAGCAAATCACAGAAATATCGGAACCACTAGCTAAATCAGCAACAGTAGTTGACACGGTCAGCCTTCATCTGTACGGATTGCCTGATGAATTAGTCGTATCAACTGGCTAGCCAATTTTGGAGCTCAGTTTGAGCTTGGGAGTATTTCACTGGAACATACACTCATAGGATGCATCTCAATACTCTTAAATGATATGTCAAAGATTTGTTTCCCACTAGTGTTTTTCCTTTTCATGTAAAAAAAGACTCGTACAACCAACTTTATTAGTGGGTCTACGCTGGAACTAAACTGACCCGACACCAGAAAACGTTGTTTCATCTTCGTATTAAAGGATAAGAGTTTGAATTTGGACTGAAATTGAACACAGATTCAAGCATATCGAGTGAATGTAACAAAACATACAAGTACAGCCAAGTACATGCAGATTGGAAGAGTGTTCTTACACCTGCGAAAAAAGGATGGGTGGTGATACCCAACTCCGTAGTTCATTGGATATAAACTGAATTAAGGAACTAAGTACTGGGATTGTGGGCTACATATGATACAAGCAATGGGTATTTAGTTATGTACTGAATTATCGATTAAGTGAAAGATTGAACCGCAGAAGATGTGGTGACCAGACTGGATAGCAGGCCAACAATGACAGCACCATTGTATGTGCTTGGTTCTGTTTGCATCGAGTTGTTCCGGGAATCAACAAATGTTTCGTTTAGGAACGGCCCACCGACAAGTGCTCCAACGGCTACATTAGGATTGGGTTGATCTGATTCAAGCCATTTCCATCCGTCTTTGCAGGAAGGTGCTTCGTCGGCTGGGATTGAAGCTCCTCTGTGGTGCACATATTGGGGGTACTTCTCACCATAGCCAACAAGGAAGCTCATCTTCATAGGATTGTCTCCCAAGACATAATCAGCCTGGAAAAAAATATAAACAGTTTAAAAGGAATTGTCATTTGTTCTTAGTATATTGCAAGATTCGTAGACTTGGATGGGATCTATGGTTATAAGTAGGACCTTAGACCTTAGTACCTGAGATTTAGCAAATTTCCTAAGATCCGATGGTCCATACGAAACTCCATTGCAGGAGATCTTTGCAGTCCTTGATGTAAGCATATAGTCACTGTAAAGAGAAGCTAAAAATGCAGAAGCAACAGGATGCTGCAGAGAGTTCCACTGGCTGACCCATATAAGACCACCTGTGCCAAATAGTTTGAATCAGTAATACAAAATTGCTAGCATACTCTTATTGGAAGATTCTATTGATTATTTTTGTCAAAACAATTCAATCAACATCCATCCATTTCCAAAATTTGTAATGATTAATAACCGATTCGGCGGATTGATGTGTCATATAACCTCACAGAACATTTGGTTGCCCTTAACTTGCACTAATAGAGGCAGAAATGTTATTGGCAAAGCTATGCACTAGAGCATCATACATTTCCACCCAAGTCAAGTATCATGAAAGGATCATCTTACTGTCTGTTCTGCTTTTAGTGGCTGTCGGAGAATCTGGTACGAGGCCACACATAACAGCCTCGGCCGTTTTCCTGTATCTTAAAAGGCCAGAATTCGAAGTGTCTTTGTTTCCAAAGAAGGTCAAACGGGATAGTAAAACCTGCAGCAAAAATAGACCAACCCTTCTGTTTAGATGCAGAGTAGTACACTGTGCGCTTTGCATAACTTATCTGATACTAACGCTGCACTAAATCTATATGCAAAGATGTGGAATTGGTGTTGGAAACTATAACGAAGTAACGCATTCCAGTAAGAGATGTGGCTGCATTAATAATATACACTGATCACACTACAGGGATTACTCAAAAGCAAACTTCTGTCATGACTATGGCATGCGGACATAGTGCACAAAAAAGGGTCATCAAATATAGCTAATGCTATAAACTTAATCAATAATTGCAAAGAAAAAGAGTTGGTTTGGAACCAATTTTACCATTGACTTTAATTTTTCTGGCTCATAAAATATACAACAAAAAAACATAGACATATCCTGACAATCTGAATGAAGTCAACAAGCCAAAGTTCAAGTTGGGGAAATAAATACAGAAGGAAGACATGCCTGAACTCCTGCAAGCTTATTGTCCCAACTAAACCATGTAGGACTTCCCCAATTTGCATAGTTTTGTCCATTTTGCCCAGTCACATATTGCAGGTATGACTTATCCCCTGTTGCGTGATAAAGCCAGGTAGCAGCCCACAGAAGCTCGTCTCCATATCCCGTTGAGTTATAGTAAGTCTGAACTTCAGGGATGCTATCGCTATAAGAACCTCGATATTTATCAGCAAAAGCAAACAATTTTTTAGCATGCTGAAGAAGGGTGCTTGAATATTTAGAATCACTTTTAAACACTAGGGACGCAGAAGCCATAGCTGCTGCAGTTTCGGCTGCAACATCTGTTCCTGGAGCAGATATATTCACTTGAGCAAGAGGCCTTTTCTCAGTCATGTCTTCAGGTCTGTCCCAACATTTATGGTCTGCCGAAGGGTTGCCAACCTACCCAACAATCAAGATCAATTGCACACTTCAATAGGACATACTTTGTTGATATAGCTACTACACATGAATGACTAAATCACACTAATCACATCAAAGTGAAACATAAGATAGCGGTTCTGATTCCTTGTTTATTTTATAAAAAATAGTGAAACTATCAGTTCGGTTCTCCTATTTCCTTAAACAACACGATCCAAATTCAGGGTAACCTTTTCAAAATGAGTGAAAGATTAAGGATCTTCACTATCAACATTGACTAATTTGAAAGGTGCAGTTACAGTAGCTCCTAATTGTTTACAAGTGGAAACTAATCCAGCAATGGAACTCGTAAAAAATTTGGTAGGGAAAAGAGGGAAGTCGATAATGCATATATACACACATTCGCGCAAAAAGAAAACAGTTGATCAATTTATAGCATAGTACAATATCAACCTCCATACCTGAACATAGAGCACATTGTCTGAAGCATGAGCGTTTATAAGGAAGTCAGTGATCCACTTGAGGGAGTTCTGAGCAGGTTTCAACTGATTCACAGCGTCCATCTGATCTCCATACTCGAGAATAGTCCACGACAATACGGTAGCGGTGAAAGCCATCGGGAATCCAAATTTCATATGATCTCCAGCATCATACATCCCTTTTGAGAGATCCAAATTCGCCTCACTTCCATCCTTAAGACCTGAATCTCCTCTCCAAGTAATCTTGTTATCCACCAACTTCCCAGCTGCATTGGCATAATACCATCTTAACTTCATTATTATCAACCCAAAATAAAGTTAAAATCCATTTTCTCCCTACCAAGAAAGCTACAAATTTAAATAATTAACTAGAAACAGAAGCAAACCATGTTCATCTCGTATTCGGGTTAAACTACAGGAGAAGTTCTAAACTTTCTCAAAACCCCATCTCAGAATATGAAGCACGGACACGGCAAAATAGAGCCGTGTCCGTGTGTCCGACACGTCTCTGACACGGACACGTGGTGGACACGTGTCGGACACGTGTTCGTACGTGTCATAATAAAAAAATTATTTTCATCGG
>JANSVI020000674.1:525186-543271 GCA_025434765.2 Erythroxylum kapplerianum | reverse complement strand
TTTTACATGGTGAACTAAATGAAGTTGTTTATATGCAGCCACCGCCTGGGTTACACCGACAGGGGGAGAACACAGTGTGTCGACTTCATAAGTCTCTTTATGGTTTAAAACAGGCTTCTAGAAATTGGTTTTCAACTCTGTCTAATATTCTTCAAAAGGCTGGATACAGACAATCCAAGGCGGATTATTCTTTGTTCACCAAAATTAATGACTCATCTATTACTGCTATTCTTATTTATGTTGATGACATATTATTGACAGGGAATGACAAGCGAGAAATCACTTACCTTAAAGAATATCTGCTTCGACATTTTCACATCAACGATTTGGGGGACCTCAAATATTTTCTGGGAATTGAATTTTCTCGTTCCAGTCGAGGCATATTCATGTCACAGCGCAAATATGCGCTCGATGTGTTGCAGGATTCAGGTCTTACAGGTGCAAAACCAGAAAAATTCCCAATGGAGCAGAATTCAAAATTGGCTCTCGATGATGGTGATAAACTACACGATGCAACCAAATATAGGAGGTTAGTCGGCAGATTGATCTATCTCACTGTGACTAGACCTGATATTGTCTATTCTGTTCGTGTATTGAGCCAATTTATGCACGAGCCGTGTAGAACTCATTGGAATGCAGCAATTCAGGTTCTTAAATATGTCAAAGGAACTCCTGGTCAAGGATTATTTTTTCCATCTAACAATGATTTGCAGTTGAAAGCTTTTTGTGACAGTGATTGGGGCGGTTGTCGGATCACTCGGAGATCGGTATCGGGGTATTGTGTATTCCTTGGTCCCTCGCTTATATCCTGGAAATCAAAGAAGCAGACGAACGTTTCTAGGTCGTATGCTGAGGCAGAATACAGGGCAATGGCAAATACATGCCTAGAATTAACATGGTTAAGGTATATCCTTCGTGATTTGCGGGTATCACAGGCGGAAGCTACATCATTATACTGTGACAATCAGGCGGCACTTCATATTGCAGCAAATCCAGTTTTTCATGAGCGAACAAAGCACATAGAGATAGACTGTCATATCGTTCGAGAAAAAAATGCAATCGGGTATCATTCGGCCAGCTTACATCTTGACAAAAATGCAATTGGTGGACATTTTCACTAAGCCTTTGGGTAAAGATGCATTCGAACATTTACGTAGCAAGTTGGGAGTGCTCAATCCACACTTACCAACTTGAGGGGGAGTATTAGAAAAGATATGTATTATCTTGTACATAATTACCTTTACCTAAAATAGTTGACGTGTATTTATCATTGTATATTTGATAGCCTTGTATTAGCCTAAACTTAAGGAGTAGTTAGTGCTGTAAACGTGTATTTATATGGCTCATGCATCACGATGAATAACAACTCAATTCCTCCAAATCTCCTTTTATTATTTTTCGTAGTTGGATAAGCTGAAGGTGAGTGCTTAAGCTAAACGCTGGATTTCTTGGTTAGTGATGTATCTGCTGACCTGACATGTCCATATAACTACTGATTGATCGTTTATAAGGTGATAATTTCAGGTGTCAATCAGTCGGGTTCAATTTAAAATTAACGGGTCAAATTTGAGTTGGTTAAGTTTTAAGTCAAATTCGAATTTAAGGGGACAATTTAATCCTGCTCAAGTTGATTCAACAAGATGACTTCATTTTGATATAAATGAAAAGGGTAAGTTATAAATTTTAACTTGTGATTAAAAAATTGAACTGATGCAACCACTTGAATATAAAAAATTAAAATTGATCAACTTTTTGATTAAGTTCATCTTCTTCTTTTTTTGAAAAATGAAAAGGAATTTTTACTATAGTTAAAACTATATCTATGTTACAAGGAGTTCAAGGCATTAAGCCTACCATTATATTTACAATATGACAAAAAAAACTCCCCAAAAAAGGCAATATAATTGTATGCAAGATACAACAAAAAGAAACAACTAAAAATATCACATATACTTCGTCTCCATGAAAAGATTAGGCTGGACGTTGCATGCTAAGATACATTTTCTTATTTATGAGGGTCGTTTAACCCAACCTATTATTAGTATTTGGGATTTTCCCTTCTCTTCCTTGCTAATGTCCTTTTTGCAATTCTAGACTGCATACAAAAAATCTTCTGGAATATCAAGAACTTGGGCTACAACTAATGAAGAATCCAATATGTCCTAATCGAGCATGCCATTTAACAGACTCAGATCCAATATTAATAAAAGAAGAAGAAGTAACATAAACAAAGTATTTATGAGATTCATATACATCTTCTAAATCCATCATAAATAAACTATTACAAAAATGTTTAATGACCATAAAGGGTGTCATCAAGGTAAATGAACACACCATTCTTACTAACAAGAAAAGAAAAATCAAAGTCTATTAGTGCTAATACTGAAAGTAGATTACATCGAATAGTGGGTACGTGAAACACATCATGTAGGAACAGTTTGTGTCCATTGTGCAAAGTAAGTTGGTAGGTTCCTACACCAAGGACCCTCTCCTTTGGACCATTTCCTACTGTTACAAAATGTTTACTTATTGATAATCGATGGTAATCTATAAATCCTGCAAGGTTGTAGGTCATGTGTTTTGTCACTCCCGTATCTATAATCCAATCCCGAAGAGAATGAGCAAAAAATAAATATGTGCAAACAAAGGCACGTACAAAAAAAGATAAGTAAGGACAAACCTCACGGGGCTCAGTACACTCTTGAGCAAAGTATCCCTTCTTTCTACAGTTGAAGCACGTGAGTTTGGACTTATCCTTTATGCCTCCACATTTGCCTCTACATTGTTTCACGACTTGCCCTTCTCGAGACCCTTGGTTCTTAGCTTTTCCCTTCTTGCACTTAGGGCCATCACCTTTGCCCATTTTGTGTAACTAATGCAATGACACTGCAGGTTGCATTTCAGCACTCCACCTCATGCTCTAAATGGCTGGAAATGTCATCAAAGGTCTTAATGGCCTCATTATGAGTGAGGACCAACTTCACTTGTCCCCATGAGGACTTGGGAAGTGACCTAATGACAGTTAAAACCTGCTATTGATCTATGAGATCATAACCTGTTGCCTTCATTTCTCTAATGATGGAGGACATCACCCTAATATGTTCAGTCATGCTATGCTTAGGGTCCATCATGTATTGATTGAACCTAAGAGTTAAAATATTAAGCCTTGTGGCTGTTGTCCCTCCATATTTTAGGCGCAGTTGTTCCCACATCTCCATGGCAGTTGGGTAGTTCTCAAACTCCCCAACAAGGTCGTTGTGCATGCAAGCTAACAACATAAAGCACACACTTCTATCCTTCTTTTGCCAAAGGGCATAAGCCTCATGGTCATGATGATGTTGGGTCGAATTCTAGTCTCAGGTGGGCATAGATGAGCAACTCATGCCCATTGAGAAGGTACTGAATCTTCCTATGTCAGATGTCATAGTTTTTACCATCAAGTTTCTCTCCTTTGCTCTTGGTTGCCATTTCACTACATCATTGCACATGTTTAATTAAGGCACATATTTATTTATGCTAATCTTAATTAGTTAGTTCAACTCCCATTTACATTATTAATTCGAAAATTTTGCAAACTTGCAAGTAATCATCACCAATAAGCAGTGGTAAGCACCTAATTGTATTTAGTTCAATGATTAATTTTAATTAAATTATGGGTAACACATCCACTAAATATAGCATCAACAAATCTTGCATGCATTTGTGAGTCTCCCTCTAAGACTCCATTGATATTTTGGTGCCTAATGTCCAAAATAAAATTATATACTTAGAATTAGTGTGAAAATTGATCCCCTTACAAAGCCTCAATATGATACAAAACACAAATAATTACAATGTAAATCCTATTACATCATTTTAAAAACAAATATTAGATGGGGATGTCACACCTTCTTTCTTGTATATAAAATTATTTTGAAAAGCATACATCACACAACATAGATACTAATTCAAAATATCAATGCATCTTTATTTAATTTATGTCAATTAGCATTAATTAACAATTAGTCACATAGACAAATAATTAACCAATTTATTCCTAACATAAATCATAATCATTTAACACATAAATGAAACAAATAATAAAATACAACTCATAACATATATGAAATGCATCATAAATTCATGAATATAATACACAATTATCAAGTATGAAAACCCAAGTTAATAGCCAAAAAAATTATTTTACTTATGTAATTAAGTAAAATTTCAAATTAGGCTAACAAATAACTCAAAATTTGAAAAATTTTTATAAACGACCCTTTGGGGTGGCCTCATGTTCCCCTAGGGCCCGTGTGAGACGCAGTTGTGTGGCTTTGGAAAATTCAAGTTTTCCAGAAATTTGTCTTTCATATGGCCACGATGCCACTTCGGGTTATTATTTCTCACTCATTTTAACTCTAATTCGAGCATATAATATACCGTTAAAAAGATAATATGATAAGGAACATATCCATATACATATCTCATGCAAAACAATATTGTAATAGTTCAGAAAATAGGCCTAGACTTTCAGGAAACACATGCCGCGAATGAACAAATTCATATTAAACCTAGATTTTCCATAATTTTATGGTCACTATGCTCACTTAGAGCTATTGTTTCTCACTCATTTTAACTCCAATTCGAGGATATAACATATCGTTGGAAGGATAATGTAACAAGGAACATATACATATACATATTTCATGCATAGCAGTACTGTAACAGGTTGGAAAAGGAGTCTAAACTTTTGGAAAACATATGCATGAATCTAAAATTCATTATGCAATATCTCACTCAATTCAATTATGTTTTTCACCAAATTTTAGGCACAAGTTTCTGACACTGTAAGGAACATATCTATGCCAAAATTTCAAGCTAAAACAAAGTACACAAAAATAATCATTGATGGCCATGTTACACATGCACGAACAAATTTCAGCATATATGACATATTATTCTCATTTGGCACAATTTCAAGAACGAAAGCATGCTATACTCACTCTGATATCAATGTTGGAAGGTGTGGTGAGACCTTACCTCTCAAACTTGACAAGTTCCTTTCTCTTATGCTTGTTTTACAAGTCCACCTTGTGCTCTAATGGTTCCAGATAGCTCGAATTTGCCTTTTCTCAATGTTGTGAGAAGCTATTAAATTTACTCACTCTAATTCACACCCAAAATCTCAAGTCTTGTGAATGGTGGCTCAAAGAGATAAGAACATGGAAGAGCCTTAAGTGTGGGAGAGAGAAACTCTTGTATGCATTCTTTCTTTTGCAACTTATGCAGAGAAATAGAAAAAAGGTTAGACATTCTCATAAGTAATCACTTACTTGTTAGCTTTGTCTTTCTTGTACGACCAAGCTTACTTGTCCACTTTAGTTTTCTTATGCCAATGTGGACATATTATATTATTTTGATATATATATATAATCTTTAGTTAAATTTATGACGGTCTAATATCATTTAAACTTTTTAAATCTCAAACTTCTTATCTTATCAGTTTAATTTCGGTTTGATTTTTAAAGCATTCACTGAAACATTATGTAGAAAAATATATATGAAACACTAATTTAGAAAAATCTATTGTCAAGAAAATAAAATCAAAATTTGGGATATCTAATTACAAAAAATAGATTATTAAGAGAGCAAATCTTTGCACGTCTAACTTACAATATGTGATTGGCTTGAGTTATCCGTGTTAATATGATTTGTTGCAGGATCTTATAATCTAATAAGTTTTCACAATAACATAAGCGTACCTTGATCCATCGTATTTCCGATACTTTCTAAACGGATAATCTCCAATAATCTTCAACAAGATATTCTTAGATTTTATTTTCTCTCTCTTAGTCTTTGTTTCGTTATTTTTCGTATTTTTTTATGGAGAGACACATGAAAGACTTAATAGGTAGAAGCATTTAAAATTCAAACGACACCTCTTTTTATTATCTTATTTTTACGTTTCATCACCGTAAATATATTATATTATTTATTTTTAATTACACCTAACATCTCTTATTCAAATAACTAATGAGATTTAATATACTTAAATGATTAAACCAAAATATATGAGCCACATAATGAAATTATCTAACAATCCGAGAATAAAATTAACGAGTTAAATTTAAAATATAATTTAACTCAATTTATTAATTAAAATAATGTTATTTTAATATATTGTATTAAAAAGATATCCTATTTAAAGTTAATAGATCGTGTTTGGATTGATCAAGATTTGAATTGAATTCGAGATTGAGAATCGGCTTCAAGTCTGACATAAACAAAACTTTTTTTCAAAACAATATCAATTTAATTTAATTTCTTAAAATAGTTTTGTTCTTACTTTTAACTTGAAAAAACTCGTGTCTATTTAAAACTTAAGCTGCCTCTTGAGAGTCGACGTATTGCCAAGCCTATGAATGGTCACTTACCTATCACTCGTCGTCTTTAAAAACTTCCTTTCACATGTCACAACCAGACATGAATGGCGTTGCATGTCTTTTTCGTGCCAGAAAACAACAACGAATGACTCGTGTCGTTTTGTAGTTTTTCAGTACCCGTTCTCTATTTCGACCACGCATAACATAAGCCTGGATCTTGATGCAACCCGAAATTAATAAACAAAACTTGATTTAGAAGTTAGGTGGTTAAGGAGTATGAGAATAAATTAATGAGAAAAGAATAAATAGTAATAGATGGTTATTTATTATAATTGATTGAATAGTTAAAATGTAATTAATTAAAATATTAAATATAATTAATTAATAAAATTAACTAAGATAAAATCTAATTAACATATAATTAATTAAAATATTATTAATTAATTACTTAAAATATAGCATCATTTGCATTATCAGAGGAATGTAAATTGTATTAAATTATGTTATTTAATTTTACTATAACAATGGAATGGTGGATATTATGGTTGTGTCGATGAATTGCACAATATTTTAAATGATTAAATTATATTTTGAGGATATTATGTAAGTAATGATATGTTGATGCAAGAAAATACTAGAATATGTTTTTCTTCAAAAGCTATTGGAAAGGAAAAACCGCAATATACTTGATTCTAAACATTTTGTCGTTATAAATATGGTGCATAAATTAAAAATATATTTAAAAGTTGACATAAAACAAAAATTTAACAAATTTTTATATTTCAACATTTTTAACAAACCAATCACCATCAACGATAATAGTAATCATTTCTTCATCTTAACCAACCATTATAATTATAATGATTATATCCATTATCATTCTTCACTATATTCATACTCATTTTCATTTCCATTGCCTTATGTGAACCAAGAGCCCCTTTAATCTAATTCGTGTTTAAATTTAATTTCAAATGTTCATCTCAAAAAGCTTAGGTTCAGTTTTACTTCATTCACAACTCAACAAATTTACAAATTTCGTCAAACAATTGGCTTTTTTAATTATAGTTTGAACTTTAAAAATAACAAGAAAATTTTTAAACTTTTAATTTTTTTTCAACTCTAGTCTAAATTTTAAAAAGTGGCAATACAATGCTCAAACTTTCAAATTTCTTCAATTATTAGCTTGTAATTTATGAATTATCATATACTTAAAATTTGTTTATTACTCAAATAAAAATGAAAATTATTTATATTACGTAATTTACAAATTATTATATACTTAAAATTTAATTTGATCACATTTTCTATTTCATGCAAATTGCATCAGACCACTTAAGCTCTCTCTTTATATGGAAACCAATTAGTCATCTATCTATTTTTAAAAATATTTATATAAAGGGTTAATGACAAAAAAACCTAAAATTTCTTCAAATTTTCAATTATAACCTGAATTTTAAAAAATAGCAATAAGCTACCCAAACTTTTAATTTTTTCAATTCTAGCCCAAACTTCAAAAAATAGTAATAAAAAGCTTAAACTTTCAATTTTTTTTTCTAATTATAAACTGATGTTAGTGTTTTCGTTAAGTTTGCCTTAACTATTAATACATGTCAACCAAAATTAACACAACAAATAAAAATTAATGAAATGGCATCGTTTAATCACATAATTAAAACGACGTCGTCATTTAAAATGACTTAAATCTGATTACGCAGTCCCGATGACCTTACGTTTTGATTTCCGTTTTTCCTTTTATTTTCAGTTTATTCTCTCGACACCATCACCCTTCGATTTTCAAATTATACAATCCTGATAACCTCACACTAAGGACATCAGGAGAATGAATGAAAAACGAAAAACTTACTGGTACAATAAGTTCTAATGCAAGAATAGTTTGAGACGTCAGAAAAACATACAAAAACCAAAGAGCTGAAAGCAAACAGATAATGTCGGACTCTAATTAAAAAAATTGAAAGTTTGAGCATTTTATTATCAAATTTTGACGACTGGGCTAGAATTAAAAAAATAAAAATTTAGGTATTTTACTGCTACTTTTTAAAGTTCAAGATATAATTGAAAATTTGACGAAAGTTTGAACTTTTTAATTAACCCTTATTTAAATAATTGAATCAAAGTCACTCTCCAAAATTTAGAAATGAATCAATAAATTTATTTTACTTTTCATATTGATAAAGATATTTTAACTTGAAATAAATGTATTAATCAAATTGGTATAACTTTATAAAAAATTAAGATTACCATCATGTATCTTATCTATCTATTTAAATATATTATACTATTTGCCAACCAACAACTCTTATTCATCTCCTTCAATTCATTTTTTAATTTATTATCTACCTATTTAAATATATTTTACTGTTTTCACAAGTTTTAAACAATAAAAAAACTAAAACTAAAAAAATGGAAACTAAAACAAACATTTTTTCTGAAAAAAAAAGACTCTAAGATTCTTTTTATACACTTTGAAACATTAAAGTCTGACATATATTTTAATACAAATATTAAATATGAAATAAAGTTTTTGTTAAACTTTTTTTTTAAATATGATGGTTAGAGAAGTCAATATTTTAGAAAATGACCAAAAATTAAATCATCAAAATAAGAGATTTAAAGTTTAATCAGTGTTCATAAAATTAACTAAATCTTGAATGAAATTAAAGAATTTAAAATATAATTAAAAAAGATTGTTTTACTTAACGAATAATATGAAATTTAATTTAAAAAGACTAGTAAATAAAAATTAATTATTTTATTTTAATTTATAATAACTCATTAATTAACAAAATTCGACCAATTAATTAAGAAATTGATCAATTTTTACAACAAGAACTCATTAACCGATTTAAAATTTTTATAATTGAATCTGACAAACTAATTAAGTTTTTTATTAACATTATGCCTATAAATATATGATAAGAATAAGACAAATGGAAAAATCTGTTGAAAAGATGACCCAAGAAACCAAGGTTTTAAGATAGATAACGAGTTGCGTGGAGAGTTAGGACACCACTTCCAATAAATTTCTTGTGCGCGTGTGTGGAGGACAGGAATGCAACGACCATGGACCACATGACTTTGGTGTATTTTCAAACTACTGTCCCTTTTTGAGGAGACATTTGTGGCGTTGCATGTCTTTTTCTTAAAATAATTTCTTGTTATACACAGTCTGAAAGACGTGATTGTAGTTATGGCACTTGCTACAATGCTCATTATAATTATAATTTTTATTTGTCATATGTATTGTATCGAAAATAATTAACTCTAATAATGGATAGTAATAATATAAATTATTTTTAAATATATATTCAAAACTATAAACATATAAAGTGTTTTTGTTGTGAATGTATATAAAAAGTTTTTTTGGTGAATATAATGAAAAGAATATTGAAAGGTTTTAGCTTTTATTATAATCATAAATTCTAAAATTTTATTTAAATTGAAAATATGATTTTCTTCGTACATAATATATAATGAGTAAATAATATTTTGTATTATATGTTTCAACCACTTTTACATATCACAACAAATTGAATTGTAATAAAATAATTAATTTCTAAAAATTAGTATCATGCATTTTTGCACAGGAAATCAAAAAATTCAACCGATTCGACCAGGCCAATCTTAAAAATTTTGTACCAACTAACACTCGGTTTGATCTTCAAATTTTCAATTTGATTTATTTTAATATTTTTATTGTTTAAAATTAATTAATTTATTAATTAATCAGTTAATTTTGCAAATTAAGAAGTTTTTATTAAATAAATTATTTTCATTTAACAGTCTCTTTTTTCAGTTAAATTTCAAATTATTTGATGTATAAGGAGAATCTTTTTTAATCATATTTTAAACTAGTTAATTTTATTCAATTTTTAGCTAATCTAATACCAATTGAACATTTTAAACTTTAAACCTCTTGTCTTATTAGTTTAATTTCCGCCAGTTAAAAAATATTGGATAAAAGTAGAGTGTATATCGGAATTATATACTATTAGAATCTTTAAAATTAAATTTGAATAATTACATATTTCCTACTATATCTCGTTGCAGTACTTGCAATTAATAGCATCAAAGATGTAATTATAATCTTTTACATTACCTCACTGCTTAAATTTTGTTCTACTATTTATCCATAATATCTTCCCATCTACTTCCATAAAATATTATACATTCAATCTTGTTTTCCTTTTTTAAATTGCATAACTTTGATTTCATTTATGACAATCCGACCCTAATTTAGCTCGGTAGAATATAAAATTAACAGATCAAATTTGAATTGACTGAATTTTAGGCGAAGGGTTGGATTTGAAAGGAAATAAAAAAAGGACATTATTTTTGTTTCAAGCCTAATGGAGGTTTATGTCAAGTTTAAAGTGTTTGGTCGAGTCTAGGTTGTTGCCAACCCTAAGCAATATTAATTTAATAGCATCCAGGCTTCAATTTTGTTTTTTATCAATCAATAAAAAACCCAACTAGTTTAATTGATTTGTCTATAAAAAATTTGAACTGTTAAATTTTTTACTTAGTTTTTAATTTTTAATTTCAAATTATTTTAATAATTCTTTTTGTAAAAAACCGATTAATTTATTAATTAATCGGTTAATTTTATAAATTAATAAATTTTTATAAACTAAAATAAATTAATTAATTTTCAAAAAAAAATTATTTAATCTTCAAATTCTTAAATAGGTAAGAAAAATCTCTTCCAATCACATTTTAATTCTTTAATTTTATTTAATCTTTACCTGATTTTATGACGGTCTAATTCCGGTTGAACCTTTTAAGCCTTAAACTTTGTCTTGTGGGTCTAATTTCCTACCTGGTTTTTAAAACATTGGTTTTTATTTTTCACAACCATATTTTAACTCTAAATTTATGGTACAATTTTTATTAAATAAGAAAGAAAAATAATATTTACTATATTAAAGCTTCTTTTTACTTCTCTTTCTCTAAGACTATGTTCGGTTATAAGTAAGGTTTTTAATTGAATGAAATGAAATGTAAATAGATGTAATATTAGAAAATTGTTGTTTGAAATTAGGAAAAGAAGGGACCATAATGTAATATAATGAAATGTTGTTTAGAAGAAAAGTTTATAATATAATATAGTGAAATATTGCTTAGAAGAAGAGTTCATAATGGAATATAGTTACATGTTATTTATCATTTTACATTTCATCCTAAAATTTCAAAATCAGAGGTAACTTATTTTTATTGTTTATAATAGAATAAGATATAACGTGAAACTCTTCTTTTTTTATTCTATTTTATTTCATTTTATTATAAACTATCTTCTCATGAAATAATATTACTTTACATTTCATTCAATCAACAACCACCCAATAAGGTAAATACCAACCTACATAAATGAATTGTAGGCGACAAGCTACGAGTTGTCGGTTGGCAAATCCGTACTAAAGCTTCAAATTTAATGCCGGACATGGACTGATGAATCCCTACTAGTTCTATATGAAGAAGTAACTTCTTTGTTCTCTTTTCATGCCAGAAGTGGCAATACCACCAGTAGTAACATTACAAAATGGCAGAGATGGAGCTTGTCCCTGAGCTGGTTTCAGGAGGTCATGCATTTCCAAAAATGGAGCAGCTATCAGATGCTTCTAAACAAAAGACTGTTTCGTTCTTTGGTATGTTTTCCTATGCAGATAGAATTGATTACATGTTGATGTTTCTTGGAACTGTTGGGGCATGTGTCCATGGAGCTGCTTTGCCTGTGTTCTTAATCTTGTTTGGACGAATGATCGATTCTCTGGGACACTTGACCCTAAGTACTCATGATATGCTTTCCAAGGTCTCCCAGGTATGTGACAAAATGCTTTGACATGTTCAGTTTAAACGATTTTGAAGGATTTCAGGGAGAAATTGAACCTGAGTTCAAATGATTCTACGTAAAATCAACATCATATTTCAACTTCAATTATGAATTTTTAAAATAGATCCATGGTCAGCCTGGGACAGCCTAGGCACCTACCTCGGTCTATCTCATCATAAACAATAAAATATAACCTATATTAGGATGGGCCCTGTATAGATGGGAGGAATTTGGATTTTAAGAAAACCAAACTTATAGTGTTTCCTTAATATGCAGAATGCCTTGTCAATGGTTTACGTGGGACTATCGATTTTTATATCAGCTTGGATTGGTAAGTTTCTTGACACTTCTCTCATAAACTACACAAACAGCCCTTTTTCCTTCATCAGCTTCTTTTTTCAGCTGTTGCGTCTTGGATGCAAACTGGGGAGAGGCAAACAGGACGTTTACGTTTGAAGTATCTTCAATCTGTTCTTAGAAAAGATATGAGTTTCTTCGACACAGAAGCTAGAGATTTGAATATAATGTTTCACATATCAAGTGATGCAGTTTTAGTTCAAGACGCCATAGGAGATAAGGTGATGAGAAAGATAAAAACTTCCTGAACATAAACCAACTTTGGTTGAGTCAATTTTAATGGTTTCTTGGTGCAGATAGGGCATGCAATTCGTTATCTTTCACAGTTCATAGTTGGATTTGGCATTGGATTCGCTTCAGTTTGGCAGCTTACACTGCTAACCTTAGCTGTAGTTCCACTGATAGCAGTAGCTGGAGGAGCTTATGCTATAACCATGTCTAGTCTGTCAAAGAAAGGTGAGAAGGCTTATGCTGAGGCTGGGAAAGTTGCAGAAGAGGTACGTGTACATACTGTTCTCTTTTTTGTCGTCATCATCATCACACTCAATGTGAAATCCCGTAAT
Source organism: Erythroxylum kapplerianum (assembly GCA_025434765.2). Taxonomy (NCBI): domain Eukaryota; kingdom Viridiplantae; phylum Streptophyta; class Magnoliopsida; order Malpighiales; family Erythroxylaceae; genus Erythroxylum; species Erythroxylum kapplerianum. Next base: position 530,141 of record JANSVI020000674.1, on the reverse strand, counting down.
GAAGTGAGATCTAGAGAGGTCTGATAGTATGCAGTCTTATTCCTAAAGACTGTTTTCAATAGATTGATATATAGATGAAATAATAAAAAAATTATATAGGTTAAAGAGTAGTAAATAAAATTATAGGAAATATATACATAAATAAAATAAAATATAACCAAATGATATATCTGATATGGTGTCTAGATCTGTTAGTACATGATAAATTGCAAAGTCCAGCTCTTCTCATCTCTAGTTAAGCTAGGAGTCCTCGCTCAAAAACGCTAAATACATGGCAAATCTTACTGTTCTCTTCTTCAGCTGAATAAATAAATGATACTCCCCGTGATTGATTTCAAGAAATTTTGAACAAAACTCTTAATTTTAAAGTTTTAAATAATTTTTAAATTTTTCAATATATTTTTGGTAGAAAATAGTAGACAAATGCATGTGAAATGAACATTATTATATTTTGACTAATCAAACATTGTTAAATTAACGATCTAACTCAATTTTTAATTTTGACTCGAGCCGATTAAATTGAGATTAAATCAATAAATTGAGGTAATTGTAATACATTTTATTTTTAAGTCTAGATTAAGAATTAGGTTTACTTGTTAGATCAACAATGTTTGATTAGTTCATGCGTCGTTATTTTTAATGAAAATTATTAGAAAAGATTCTTTTGAAAATTTGTGAAGTATAAAAGGTTTTTAAGAATTCTAGAAAATTAAAAGTTATTTAAATCAAAGAAAAATTCATGTCTTATTACGATTTAAATTGATTCAAACTAATTCAGTTGAACTCAAATTAATAAATTCAGATCATTATAAGAAATTGTATTCTTTTTTCGCATTTAAGTAGTTTGAATTAATTTTAAAAATTATATTGAATTATTATTCAGATCATTATAAGAAATTGTATTCTTTTTTTGCATTTAAGTAGTTTGAATTAATTTTAAAAATTATATTGAATTATTATGTGACCAATATTTGATTGTTCCACATATGACAACAATATTATAATATTACATATTTTTTGTTCGTTATTTTTTAACAAAAATTTACATAAATACATTTTTATGAAAATTTAAACATTATAAAAGAGTTTTTGTTAGAATTTTAAAAAATAAAAATTTCTAAATTTTACATAAATAGTCCATGTCTTTGACATTATAAGTGAAGATTTGGTTTAGGCTATTATTATTTTCTTGTCCTCCTGTTTCCATGCATCAGATTATTTCTCAAATTCGTACTGTGTATTCATTCGTTGGAGAGGACAAAGCAATATCAGGATATTCCAAGTCCCTGGAAAGCGCATACAAACTTGGCAAGAAAAGCGGAGCTGCAAAAGGAGTAGGTGTTGGACTTACATATGGCTTATTGTTTTGCACTTGGGCTTTGCTTCTCTGGCATGCTAGCTTACTTGTCAGCCATCAGAAGACGAATGGTGGGAAAGCATTTACAGTAATTATAAATGTCATATTCAGTGGACTGTAAGTTGAAATCCGAGTAGCAACAAGCTAGTTCTTGTTTTTGGCAGAGCAGTAAAAAATATCTTCTGTTTTGGCAGAGCTATTGGTCAAGCTGCTCCAAACTTGGCTGCTGTTGCAAAAGGTCAAGCTGCTGTCTCCAATATCATTAACATGATTGAAGCAGATGCTGAACCTTCTCACATGTCAGATGATGGTATTGTTCTGCAGAAAGTAGCAGGGCATATTGAGTTCTGCAGGGTCCATTTCGCTTATCCCTCTCGACCCAATGCGGTTTTTGAAAATCTGAGCTTCTCCATAACTGCTGGGAAGACATTTGCGATTGTTGGTTCCAGTGGTTCAGGAAAGAGCACTGTTATATCCATGCTGCAACGTTTCTATGAACCCAGTTCAGGTACCTGATACATCTTAACATGGTACTGACATGATCATATAGTATATAGAAATGATGAAAACCTGACGTGAAGCTTTTTCAGGTAAAATACTGCTGGATGGACACGACCTGAAGACTCTCCAGTTGAAATGGTTGAGAGAACAGATGGGATTGGTCAGTCAAGAACCAGCACTGTTTTGTGCAACTATAGCTGACAACATCCTGTTTGGTAAAGAATCTGCAAGTATGGATCAGATTCTCCAAGCTGCCAAAGTGGCTAATGCACATCAATTCATCCAGAATTTGCCTGATGGTTATCGAACTCAGGTTAATCATAAGTTCCAAACCAAGTTCTTGTATATGTATAACAACATCCTTGTATGTGAAGTTTGATCTTTATTTGTGCATAGGTTGGTGAAGGTGGGACTCAGCTTTCTGGTGGACAAAAACAAAGGGTAGCCATAGCTAGAGCAGTTTTGAGGAACCCGAAGATATTACTTTTAGATGAGGCCACCAGTGCTCTTGACGCAGAATCAGAACTCCTGGTTCAACGAGCCTTAGATAAGATTATGTCAGAAAGAACTACAATAGTAGTTGCACATCGATTATCCACCATTAGAGGTGTTGATATGATTCTTGTCCTGAAAAATGGTCAGGTGGTTGAAAGTGGTAATCACTCAGACCTGATGTCTATGGGAGGTGAGTACGCAACTCTTGTAAGCTTTCAAGGAACTGAAAGTTTCGGATGTTCAGGTTCCTTGGCTTTTTCTGAGCCTGTTGGGAACTCTAGCTTTCGTGAACTAAGCAGCAATCAAAACGCAACAAGGGAGGTGCAATCTGGCGATGAAAACTGGTCGAGATCAAGCTTTGTTTCAACCCCATCAATTATGGAATTACTGAAACTCAATGCACCAGAATGGCCTTATGCTGTGCTTGGATCAATTGGTGCAATTCTTGCTGGTGCACAGCTTCCTCTATTTGCCCTCGGACTTTCTCATATCCTGACGGCATTTTATTTTCCTGATGCATCTGAAATGAAACGCGAAGTCCAACGAATAGCTCTCATGTTTGTTGGAGCTGGTGCTGTTGCCATTCCTGTATACCTTCTGCAACACTACTTCTACACTTTGATGGGAGAGCGTCTCACTGCTCGTATTCGTTTATTACTGTTTTCAGGTTCGGGTAGAACAGGATCACAAGTCAATTAAGATTGATCTAAATACTAAATAGGACCTTTTCAGTTCATATCTTAGTGAGATTTCAGGAATTCTTAAACTTTTTCTTGTTTTAAACTACAGCTATCCTTTCCAACGAGATTGGGTGGTTTGATTTGGAAGAGAATAGTGCCGGAACTTTGACTTCAGCTTTAGCTGCAGATGCCACTTTAGTTCGAAGTGCTCTTGCTGATCGTCTCTCAACAATTGTCCAAAATGTATCACTCATTGCGACAGCTTGTGCCATTGCCTTTACATTAAACTGGCGCATGACTTCTGTCGTTATCGCCACCTTCCCTCTCCTTGTTGCTTCTTCCATAGCCGAGGTAACTCTTTGAAACATAACTCGTTCTGACCAGAATTTGAGCTGGGTTCATTTTTTCATGTTTCACGGCCCGACTCGATTTAAAAAAAAATGAACCCGGATCTGACCTGATCCATTGCCAAAACTAAATGCAATTCAATCTTAAATTTTGTTTGAACATTTTTCTTGCGTTTCAAATCTGCAGCAACTATTTATCAGGGGATTCGGAGGGGACTACCATGCCTACTCTAGAGCAATAGCCCTGGCACGAGAAGCTATCGCCAATATACGTACTGTTGCTGCATTTGGAGCTGAAGATCGAATCTCAATGCATTTTGCGTCGGAATTGGACAAACCGAACAAGCAAGCACTTCTCCAAGGTCATTTATCAGGTTTTGGCTATGGAATATCACAGCTGTTTTCGATGTGTTCCTATGCACTTGCCCTTTGGTACGCCTCGGTACTGATAAAGCATAACGATTCCGATTTCGGACGCTCAATGAAGTCCTTCATTATTTTGATGGTCACAGCATTGGCCGTAGCAGAAACACTTGCTCTGGCACCAGACATCGTGAAGGGTTCAGGGGCACTTGGATCAGTGTTTCGTATTCTCCACCTAAAAACAGCCATAAACAGGAATGATCCTGCATCAGAAATGGTAACTGATGTGAAAGGGGATATAGTTTTCAGGAATGTCAAGTTCACTTACCCTGCAAGGCCTGAGATTACCATTATTGAGGATTTAAACCTGAAGATTTCAGCTGGACAAAGTGTTGCTTTGGTTGGCCAGAGCGGGTCAGGCAAGAGTACAGTAATTAGCCTGACATTGAGATTCTATGACCCCATATCTGGTTCAATTCTAATTGATGGAAATGACATCAGAACCTTGAATTTGAAGTCACTCAGGAAGAGAATAGGTTTAGTTCAACAGGAACCTGCTCTTTTTTCAACAACAATATACGAAAACATCAAATATGGCAATGAAGACGCATCAGAAATTGAGATAATTGAAGCAGCCAAAGCAGCAAATGCTCATGGATTCATCTGCAGAATGGCTGAAGGGTATCGAACTCATGTTGGTGACAGAGGTCTGCAGCTATCAGGAGGGCAAAAACAAAGAGTGGCAATCGCTAGAGCAATTCTTAAAAACCCACCAATCCTGCTTCTGGATGAAGCTACAAGTGCATTAGACACAGTATCTGAAAAGCAAGTCCAAGAGGCTCTGGTGAAGCTCATGGAGAGAAGAACCACAGTTTTCGTAGCACACAGGTTATCAACTGTCAGGGAAGCTGACAGAATCGCTGTCCTTCAACAAGGAAAGGTTGTTGAACTTGGCAGCCATAATCAGCTTCTTGCAAGACCTGATAGCATCTATAAACAATTGCTTAGTCTACAAGAGGTTAGCTTATCTATCATAAGCTTAAAAAAAAGGGTTCAGACCACTTAGGTTTGCTTTAACTTCTAACCATTTCTGGTTACGTGGAATTCGTAAGAGGTTTAACAATAAATTAAGATAATAGTTTATTAGAAAAGATATGTATTATCTTGTACATAATTCCCTTTACCTAAAATAGTTTACGTGTATCTTTATAA
>JANSVI020000647.1:202498-213601 GCA_025434765.2 Erythroxylum kapplerianum | reverse complement strand
GATTCCGTGAGCGGGGTCCAACAATTATAAGGATGAAATGGACTGGAATTTAATGTATAAAGAAGGTGGATTTATGCTTGATGTTCCTGAATTGGGAAAGAACTAGGACTATACGCATAATAATGTAAAAGTTTCTAGTTTGATTTTTGATGCATGAAAGACTAGGATTTTTAAGCTGTTAATTGAATAATTTTGAACTGGAATATGAGAGGTTATTGATGAGAAATTATAGTATGATTTAGGCCTAATAGGGGTATAATTGATGAACTATAAAGAGGTTATTTAACTTTGGTATAAGCTGTAAAAAAAACTGGAAAAAATAAAGAAAAATTGCTAGAATATATTAGCTATAATGTTTTTACTGAACATACATCGGTCTTTTGGCCATAACTTGATTTGTAGATATCCAAATGGGATTATTTTAAGTTTATATTAAATTAGAGACATAGTTCTATATTTTTCATGAGGGAGTAGAATTTTAATTCTGTCTTTAAGAGTTTCAAATTTTGGCTTGAAGTTAAGTTTTTAGATTCTGTTATTGTTTGATAATAGTCTATATAATTTTGGGTATAACTTGTGGAATAATAAACCAAATTGTATGAACTTTAGTGAATTAGAAACTTAAGACATAGATGAACATTAGTTTAAAAGAACATATTATCTAGAAAACTCATTTCTATGTCATAATGGCCATACAATACTGACCCCAAACCTATCCTGAGAAAATCTGGAAAACTAATGAAGGAATTGGATAGGAACTTTTGGATAACCCATCCCACGATTGTGGGAAACCATATACGATTGTGGAAATTGCATGGAAGTAAAAAAATGTTCTTTTGTGTGATTCTTGAACCAATTAAGGATAAGGTATTTAACTATAATGCATTTGGACTTGATTAAGGTTTAAAAAGACATAATTTGTTATTGGAAAACTTGGTTAAATGTGTGATAAGTTTTGATTGATAACTGATGTTATACTTCAAGGAAAGAATGCTGGATAATAATGCATCTAAGTTTGTAATGAAAGAGTGTTAAAGGAATGAAGATATTCATATGAATGCAAATGTATTTCAAAGGATATTAATAATGCATTAAGAATAAATGAATGAGAATTGTGAATTATGTGAAATATTTGTAATGCTAGAAAAGAGTTAGTAAATGTATGGTTAATGAATGGAGCATGATCAAGTCTACTTAAGGTATTAACCTAAATGCAAACAAGACATATCTAAGGGACAATATGTGAATGATTATGAATTACAATTAAGGAAACATACCCGGGATAGTCATTGGGCATGCATTGAACATGACACATATATGTATGTGCATAAGTGAATATGTATTTGATTGATCAACTTTGTAATGTGAATTTTGTGTGTATTGTATGATGTATAGATGCTCAAATTGAATGTCATCATCAAGACATTGTCGGTCCATCTAGGCAATAGCGTGTACTAGAGCGTACTATAAGTAACCTAGATGTTCTCACTAGGATTGATTTATTTTTGTTTAACTTCCAATTATTGAATTGTTAATGATATAATTGTAATTGTGATATTATTGATTCCAGATAATTGATTGTCCGAGGAGTTCAATATTCAGTACTGTATTAAGAGTATTTGTGATTTGAATGTGAATAATGAAATTGAATGCTCGACTATTTGTTGAATGTTAGACTTAGATCTGATGAACTATGAAATTTGAATATGCTCATTGACTGAAAGTGACTGATGATATATTATGTGAATTGTTATAATCTATTACATGATGTATGTTCATATAAAGAAATTGTGACCAAAGTAGCCAACGTAAAAAGAGCTTTAAGCTCAGTTATATGCATCAGAGCCTCAGGCTCAGCATTTAATGAGCCCAATATCTATAACAGATACAAGATAGTACTGAAATGAGCCCGGTACCCACAAAGAATACGGGACAGTGAAATAGGTACTCGGTAGCAACAAAATAAAAATAAAAGTGAGTCTCATATGCATTTGCATTTGTACATTATGATTCTGAATTATATGATTAAGAATATGTTTCTAAAATTGTGATGATAAAGTGATATGCTACATTTGAGTAATTGATGTTAATGTGGTTGATTGGGATATATATAAGATCTAAAAAAGTATATGAAATATGTGACATTCATTATGTCTTATTGAGATGAGGAATGTTATGAGTTTGGTTATATATGACATATTTGTGTATTTGATGTGAGTGAGTGCATTGATGATGGTTAGCTCACTGAGTTCGCAAAACTCATCAAAATTACATTGTGACTTTTCAGGTATGAGAGGGGAGACCTAATTCCTAAGTTACTTTAGAAGAACGATTTTGGATTAAGAAATGGCTCAAAGGTCTGTCAACTGACGTCATGAGGAATAGTATACTTTTTATGAAGTTTACTTATGTCATGTAGAACTTTTGTATAAACGCTTGTTAACTTTCAAATGTTTTGTTAATGTAAAATTTTGTTTTAATGACTATAGTTTAAATCATGTTTGCAATAGAATGAAGAGTAGTTTGTTTTTAAGTATTATGCTATTCTTTATGATGCCACATAAGAGAATATAACTGCTCTAACATGTCATTATCATAGGATATGTACTTGAATGTCTTCTAGATGTTCTGGCATATACTCTATAGTAGTGGGGTGTTACATGCAATGACCATTTCTTTTATACCATAGAAAAGAAAATAAGATGTTATTAGACTTAACTAATAAGCAATCATTAGTGAAATCTAATTTAGAACTTTCAGCAACGATTTTGATAATAAACAACATTTCACCATTTTTGTTGCTAACATCACACACTCCATCATAACATTTTAATCTATAACTAGACGTCATTAACTGATCAATACTCAAGAGATTTTGAATTATCTCAAACACATAAAGAGCAACACTGAATACATTTTTACCTAATAAAGTTTCAAGTATAATAGTTCCTTTACCCTAAATTTTTAAACAACTTCCATTTACAATTCTAACTCAAGAAATATAAGACCTATCTAAGTCTTTAAACAACTATTAATTAGGTGTAAAATGATTGGTATAACATGTGTTCCATAGCTACACTAACTTATTGCAACCTTTGTCAATAACATGAGACTCCTTCCGACTCTATCATGAAAAGAAACTCCTTCTTGACTTTGGCATGAAAAGAAACTCCTCCTTGACTTCATCATTCTCTATTATTTGAGCATTATATTATATTATAGTTTTTTTGTTGTATTTTTGAAAATTTCCAAATTGTTTACACTTAGTTTAATGGACTTTCTTCATCTAAAATAGGCTTTAGAATGAGTCTTTTATTGATACTTACAAGATGGAAATCTTCTCTTTTGCTTCTTCCTTGATTGCTAATGCTACATTTCCATATCTGGGTCTACTGGAAAAAGAGTTAATCTTTGTTTAACAAATTATAAAGAATTAATAAGTTATTGACATCTCATCTTAGATAGATCCTTCGGGTCCTTTGGAGAAGTTATTTTATGTTTTAACTTTTCTAGTAAACCACCAAAACCTTCTCCATAATTCTAAGACATCTTTACCTAAAAGTCTAATTTAATTATTTATCTTTGGGACTTTACAAAAAATATTTAACACTTTATATATCTTTCATTTTTACATCAAATATTCTTATAAGATCCAAAGCCATCATCTTTTAAGTCTTAACATCTCCTTGAAGCTCAACTTTGAGGTTATTCCAGGCTACTTTTACAATTTGGCAATTAATGATTCTTGAAAATTTCTTAGTTTTGAAAATATATTATGGATTCATGTCAGTGCCTTAAACCTCCTATGTTTCTCTTCATTATAATGGATCGATTGAGCCATTCAAGGGTTGGCTCCTTGGCAGTGTCAACTATCTTCAATTAGTCAAAATACTTGAGCTAACGCTCTGTCTTTATTGCTCAAACAATATAATGATGGCTATTTGAAATATTGAGTTTTAATAGTAAAACTTGAAGACTCCATGTTCAAGACTTTTAAGTGTTCAGCCTCACTTGAACATATGTTTCATTCAACCTTACGCTCTATGAGGCCTAAAAAATGTGAGGTTGTGATTTTTATAATTTGATAGAATTTAATAAATTAAGAATCTTCTTAAACTTTATTAATTAAGTTTGACAATTAATATTGATTGCTTAGAATTTTTAGGATTGGTTAATTTTAATGATAATACTTATAAAAAAGGAAAATTCAGGTGAAAATGCATGCAAGTTTAGTTTATTGTCCTCATTGAGCACAAATCGGTATTTTGGATGCAAATTTTGATAGAAGAACTTTATTAAGGTTATTTAAGAGGATATATAAAGATAAAATAAATATATGCAATTTAGAACATGACATTAGGAACTAATATTGAACAAAAATAGGAGACTTTGGTGAAAGATTCTTGTGGGTTCATTTTGTGTCACCATTAAAAAATTCTCCATTATTTTAATTATAAATTTTGATAGGAATATATAATTGAGGTGATTCAAGAGGATATATTAAAAGCTAAGATAACGTTCAAAAATTGTCGAGAATTCACCTAAAGTGGATATGAGATAGTTAGATGACTACCATTAGCTAGCATATGTTCATGATCTTTTGTCTTTAAAAAAGGTTTTTAATGAATTTGGTTGTCATTTTTCATTAAAAAAAGAGTCTAATGAGAGAAAATGATGCAAAAGTATACATAAGAGTTAGAAGGTTGATTTCAAATAGAAAGAAATGAATCTCAAGTTGATTGTAAGAGAGATTTGGTTAGAGGACAATGTAATATTTCAACAAGAATGAGTTCATAGGTACTTTTTATACAAAAGTTTGGGGCATATTCCATTTAACGCTTTTTAGGATAATTACTTTTACATTTTTGCATATTAATTTCTTATTGAATCTTATATGACTATTTCTAATAATTAATTTTTAGTTTTAGGTAGATTAATGGATAACCTCATTTTAAGGTACTAGACATAATTGTGCTTTTATTAAATTGATGGTTTCAAGGGTTATGTAACATTAAATTATATATGTTTTGTACTAGACATAATTAGGCTTTTGTCAAATTGATGGTTTCAAAGGCTATGTAATATGAAATTATATATGTTTTGCATGTGTTATGGATATGCTAGGATAAATTATTAGGTGGAATCATAACTACTCATAATTAGTTTTGGATACAATATCATAGTTGGGTGTCTTACTATATATGTGTTATATGAATTTGAGACCTCTAAGGGGTAATGTTATACAATTTATATTATTTAGTGATGAGTACCATTAGTCACGACCTATTAGTTGGTGTCAAAATTAGACTTGTACCATTATGTTACTATGAGCAAATTATCTGTGACCAAATTAGAGTAGGTAACAATATGATGGTTGTGCCAGATTAATTAATACAAAAATAGGGTAAATATTATTTCACGGTCAAGATGAATTAATTAATGCCAAATTGGGGTAGGTATTTTTCCATTAGTTAGGCAAATAAACTTAATTCAGAATAGGGCAAGAACTATTTAATAGGTTAAGGCAAATTGGCTAGTGTCATTATGAGGAAGGTACAGGGTGAATTAGTTGATGCCTATCTTGGATAGGTATAGGGTCTTATATATTAGTTTTGCATCATTGTGTGATGTATATAATATGATTATTTTAATGAATTTTTTGAGGTATTTATTAAAAAATAATTTTGATAGGTATTTTAGAGAAGTTGATTATGTCTTAAGGCATAATTTTAGATATTTATGACATATAGAATAGCAAGGGAGTCACTTTATATTTATTATATTTTTTTAGCTAATTGTTGTATATTACTTGAATTTGTATATTTTATAGGAAACTGTGTAGTGAAAGATTAGGAACCTAAGTGAATTTTTAGCTTAGATTTATAGAGTTGGGTTAGGAGGGTTTCTTGATACAGAGAGGATAATAGTAATTAAGTTATTTTCATTAGATTAGATGAGTTTAGCATGATGTAAACCTCATCCAAAAGGTGAGGCTTAAAAGATCGAGCCTTATTATTGAGTGGTGTTACCGCAAACCCACTGAAATTGGATTAACCTCAAGATATTATACTCTCACAAGTTTTTCACTCTAAATACTCTTAAATGAACCTTAGAATCCTTTAAAATATTATTGATTACCTTGAGACTATCATTGGCTCAAAATAGAATTAAACCTAAACATATAAAGTGAAAACAAAAGCTTAACTTCCAATGAAAAACCATTAATACTTTTTGTGTTTTAGATAGCCCAGTGATCAAAATCTAAATGGGCAAAACATAACATAGGTTATTGCCATCCCATTTCTTTTATTTATAAGGAAACAAGTAATATATATGAATTCGAATTACAAGAAAGAGAATCAACTAACTAAGCTTCCTATGATCTTGGCATTATAATCCTACCAAGTAAAAAGATCTACAAAATAAGTTATAAAGATAAGTTCCAAATAAACTGAGTTTGAGATTAATGTTTTATTCTTTTAAGGCTTGGTGTTGTTTAATTATGGTAATAACACTTAATAAAAAGGAAATGTTTTGAGAAAAAGGCAAGTTAGTTTAGTTTGTTATTAAAATTAAATGCGATTTAATTTTTTACGTATAAATTTTGAAACAAATATTAAGTTGAGGTTATGAAAGAGGCTATGAAAAGATAAAATAATTATATCCAATTAGTAAGAAAGATCTCAAGATGAGTTATTAAACTCAAATAAGAGAATTTGGTGGAAGAAGATTATAAGTTCATTTTATATCACCACCAATCACTATTAAGTATTTGAATAATAAATTTTGATATTAATATCAAATTAAGGTGATTCAAAATACTATGAAAATATAATAAATTTTTTTACAACTTTTAAGAAGACACTTGGAACTGGTATAAGCTATCCACACCCATACCATATGCTATTTAATGTCTTTATTTTTTTGAAATGGCTTCTAATGAATATCTTCATCATTTTCACAAAAACAAAAGAGATTAATTGGAGAAAATAAGGGGAAAGCATGAATAAGAACTATAAGGGTGATTTTAAGTAGAAGAAAAGGATTTTTCAATCTAGATATTATTGACTATAACAAAGATTTAGCTGGAGGACAATATAAATTTACAATATCAATGAATTCATAGGTACCTTTTGTTCAAATGCTTGTAGTATATACCAATTAAAGATTATTTTAGGTTTATTATCTTGTTGTTTATGCATATTAAATGTTTTATTAGGTATTGATTAACTGTTTTACATCTTTTAAATTTTTGTTTCAAATAGATTGGTAGAGAAACCTAATTTAGGATATTCAACAAAATTAGAGTTTCATCAAATAGTTAATTATATGGGTTGAGTTATGTGAAAATTTATGAGTTTTATATGATATGTGGACATATATAGAGAAATTAATAGGTATATAAATTATGATTTTTAGCTATCAAAAAACACCTGCAACTAATTAAAAAGTAAAATATGGATGCATATCTGTTGGGACCCGATTTTGAAACTAGAGCCCAACCATAAAACAGAATCACAAATCGAAAAAACAAAGCGGCGGAAAGCGAAAGAACTGATTGGAAATTGAGGTATTAAAACATTACCAATAACAATTTTAGCTATAGGTTGTTGCATGACAGTGGCCAATCCAAGGTCTCCAATTTTAACTTCTCCATGATTCCCGTTAACGAACACATTGTCACATTTTAAGTCCCTGTGAATGATGGGTGGATTATGGCCATGGAGATAGATTAATCCACGGAGAATTTGCCTTGGCCAGTTCTTTATTGCTTTCATATCAACATTTCTATGCTTCTTACGATATCTGATTACCAAAAGTAAGCATTAGAATTTAAAAAATTGAGATAGTCGAAAAAAGAGAATCAAGAAAGCTCCAGAGAACATACTGTAGCAGATTCCTAGATATAAAGAGCTCAGTAATCATGTTAATTGTTTTCTTCTTCTCATCCACCCACGAGTTATACAACTTGATGATGTTTTCATGCTTTAATGACCTTAGCAAATTAACTTCAGAGTATAACTTCTCCAAATCTTCTAGGGTCTTCAAGACATCATCGATGCTCACTTGGTTCCATGCAACTTCTATGCCATCTACTTCATCAAATGCTTTGTAACTACAAGAAGATAACAAGTAAAACAATTAGATTTATAGTGAAAACAATAATCTTCCTACAATCATATGGCTTGCTTGGAAGTACAAGTCATTAAGGAAGTTTATAAACTAAAAAGGGCAATGTGTGAGAACCATACACAGTCTTGAAGGCACCTTTGCCCAACACCTCATGATACTGTACCACAAAAGGGGAACAGATGGAAATTAATGACTATACAAGAAAAAACAACCACTTCCACAAGGGAAAAAAAAGAACAAAGTTCAACAAAATTTCTTTAAACATCAATGCCAAAGACTTGATAAATGACGAAGTTATCAAAACTAGGCCTTGTATGCAACATTTAGAAATAATCTTCAGCATCACAGGGCTCAATTACTTCCCTCAGCCTAAGTACTGCATAATTCTCCAATATATGGGAAATGGTTAAAGTCCAATCTTAGAAAACCAACAAATGAACCATCATAAAGTAAAATGACTGGGTGCTTATGTTAACAAAAAATTGATTTTTTTCAAGCCCCAATACATTTATTTTAACAACATGTAACCAGGATGCCAATCCTATGCACAAAAAATTAAACATGTCATAAACACAATGTAAACCCAAATGAAAATTACAAACCAGAAGCATTATGAAAAGGGGTTGTGAAGTTACCCGAGCATACCTACCAGTAGGATCTTTTTCTACAAAATCGGCCCGTATCAGGAGGCTACATAGTTGAGCAAGTTCCGTTATTCAAAGCCAACATAAATCCAGTTGTGTCCCTAACAACAGCAGGCCTCATTCCTGCCAATTACCAAACACCAACAGGCAAGCGAAAAAGGGACAAAACGGACTTGACAACAGCTACTTTGTGGTCCAAAAGACAACTACTTAGGACAACACATAAACGAAGAATCAAAGCAAGCGTCGCGAAAGACAGAGACAGAGACTTTGAGGTCTTTGCTCGGAGAAGGCTTCGGGCATGATGGAGAAGGAATCGAATGCCGAAATACGCAAGGGGACTCGACCTTCGACGATGAAATTTCCCCCCTCTTGAGGCAATGAACCTGAACAATTCATAACCCCAAATCCAAGCTGGTTGTAGACTAGCTAGGAGCGGGGAAGTCACGAAGATGGTGGCGGCAGACTAGTTGGTGACGGCAACAGCCTTGGAAAAGGATGATGACTAATGGGCGTTTAATTTATGATGTTAGGGTTTCTTGAAAATAAGATGAAGAAGGGTGGAAAGGGTGTGTTTTGCTAATTGGAAATTCTTATCTAGGGTCTAGAATAGGTTTATCCCTATTCAATCTTAGGACTGGAATATACAGGGTCGTTTGATTATAAGGATAAGATTATTTTAAGATTGTAATTGGATATTCTGACTTAGAAAAAGAATGGTTCGATAAAATAGAGTATTCTAAGGCATATTACCAAATAAAAATTTTAAATTTGTCTTAAAATCAATTTTTAATTCCAAAATTGAAGTAATTATCTTTCTTAATATGATTAAAATTAATAATTTATTGATTTATAATTTAATTTTAGAAAAGTTGTCCTAAAATGAATATTAATTAGTTTCAATTAGATTGAATTTATTTAAGTAGACTCTTTAAAATTAAGAAAATTATGTTCATAAGTAATTAAGGAAAATGTTAACTAAATTTATTTGTTTCAATTTGATTAAGATAAATTAGATTTATGATTTTATTTGTTTAGAGTCATTATTCTATTTATTTAGAAATTGTTTCTTTATTTATGAATAATAAATTTCTTGATTTCTTAGAAAAGATATCTTTCTTGATTAAAATTTAAAATTTTTTCATTTATTAATTGAGAAAAATGAGCTTTCTTAATTTTTGAAATATTTTTCTAATTTATAAAAATTAATTAATTAAGAAATTAATCTCTAAATAAATCAATAAATAACTTTCTTAATTAAATTAAAAGATGTTTTACTTAATTTTGAAAGTAGTTTCCTTTTAGTATTAGAAAATAATTTTCTAATTAGGGAAAAATAATTTCTAGTTAGATTAGAAATAGTGCTCTAGTTGGATTAGAATGTGTTATATGATTTTGAAAAAAGAGTTTTTCTAAATTATAATGAATAATAAGCATAATTTATTATAAAATGTTTTCAATTAAATTTTGTTGAGGAGTCAAGATATTTAGAAATAGTTTTCAATTAAATTTTGTTAAGGAGTCACAACAAGTAAAATATTGTGTGATGATAAACCGTTTCGTCACAATAAGAAAAAAATATTAGTGACCAAACTATGTTTTGTTACAACAAAAAAATATTAGTTACCAACATATGTTTTGTCACAATTACAATTAATTCCCGTCAAAATTATTTTGGCCCCAAATTTCATAGGTTTTTACTGAATAATATCACTTGGCTCTTCTAAAACATACACAATACATTCACAAATATCACATTTTTGCACAAATATACAAGTGTTCTTTTATGCTCATCAATATATAGAAAGTATGCACAATGCATGTTCAATGACAATTCCTGATATCTTATTGAAATTTTCATCATCAAACCGATAAAATATCAAAGCCCTCATGATAACATTTGGTACTTATAATTTTGGACCAAAAGAAAACAATGTGAAATCAAGTTGATAACCTAATTTGCCACTTCAGATTTTCTACCCATAAAATTTTGAGTCTATTTTGCATAATTAATCTGGTATGGTAAATGACAAAATTAGGCAATACTTTCTTCTGTAAAGTTGTTCTACAATGTCTTAAGTTTCTAACGACTCAAAGATCATCTAATTTGATTCAGTATTTAATAAGTTATGCACAAAATACCTCAAACTGTGCACATTTGAACTTTTGGCTAGCATATGATCATACCCTCTAATTGTTCAACTCATATCTTTCAGCTCAAACATCCAAAAAGTTCACGCGTTATACCGATTTAAAGCTAAGAGAGTAAGCTACAACTTTGGTAAAGACAACTCAGCTTAATTCGGGTTGAATCAATCCAGTTTAT
>JANSVI020000644.1:168650-180466 GCA_025434765.2 Erythroxylum kapplerianum | reverse complement strand
GAACATCCTCCGGTAAATTTTCTTGTTCTTCTCGCAATTTTTTCATTTCAACCTGTTATCCAAAAATCAGAAAATTTGTTGTTTTTAAATATAACGATGATACATAATCTAAATGAGGTTGGAGTAAAGAATCTATATCCAATTGTTTGCAAATGAAATATGAGAATTTGTCTCAGTCGGCTTTACCAATGGAGTTGCACCGGTTGTTCAATGAGATACTTACAGTTTTTCCAAAGAAATTAAACATAAAAATTAAAAACATAAACTACAACTTACACAATTCGCCTCAACCTCTTCATCAGCCCATCCCATTTTAGGATTGTAAAATTGAGCCTCGTACATATCAATATCATCCAAATTCTATAACATAGAAATTGCAAATAAAAAATTATTTATATAATTATATAATTTTGAAAAAAAAGAAAAATGAATGAAGTAATTAATTATATGCTCGTATTGATGTGCTACACGAGATTGTTGAGTTAAAATGACTTTACATATATATGATTTTGATGGATAACAGAAGAATGAAAAACAGACGTGTCCAGCTTGGAGCTAGATATCAGAGACGTCCCTGTCATATTCAATTCAATCGACACTCAACACGAATAATCTGCATAACAGTACTCACGCTCTTATGTTTGGGTATGTCTTCTCATTAACTTTCAATCATATTCTGTTCTTTTTCCTTTTATTTTCGTCTGAAGTTGGTAAGCTTTGACAATATAACATTAATATAATGGAGGGCGAGTTTTGGAGCAACAGGTAAGATTACATCTTTGTGACCAAAACGTCATTTATTCGAGTTACAGAAACAACCTTTTTGTAAAATACAAAGAAAAGGTTGCATATAATTGATATCGTTCCCGACATTCGCAAAGCGGGGAGTGTGCACTAAAGATTGTTGTTATTATTGAATTTCTAATATAAAGACAAGGAAAAATGTTAGAATTTAGCATTATTTTAGCAACTTAGGCCCTTGCAACGATGTTTGTAGCGTCTTTCCCAAGCATTTCACACTCAATTGAAAAGTTGAAACATGTCAGCAATTATATCTTCGTAATTGCTTGGCAGCCAGTTGCAGAGATTTTAACGCTGCAATATCAAATTTTTTCGATCTGTTAACTCCATTTTCCAAGTCTAGCTTCAGCTGTTAGTTTAGCTCGTCTCTGTTTTTATTTATTTAAGTATAGGTGGTTGTAATGAAAAGAGTTTGTCATGGGTTCAGGTATACTGGTGTCCAAAATTGCTTGAAAAATCCCGTTTCGGAGAGTTCCACCGGTCAATTTTTCAGAATTACCGACCACATTTGGTATTCTGCCGCACATTTGGCTCCAGATAAAGCATCTTGGATGTTGATAATGGTTTTGGATTAGCATGGTATTATGTTGCCATAGTGGTTTGTTTTGCAACCCGGAATTGCAGATTTATCCCCCCCAATTTGTAAAGCTTATGTCAAACGCATCGTCACGTGTACAATGTATCTTCTTTGGACAAAGGTGTATACGAATGAATTGTTATTTATATTGGAAGAGTTTTTATAGATTCAACAGTTCCAATATTGACTGGAAGCAGGATTGTTGTTCTAACGTGTTTTAAAGTCATTGGTCAAAAGATGTCAAGTTGAAGAATAAAATCATATTTAAAAGGAAAAATAAAAACAAAAGAGACTGGCATGTGAGCCGGCTTACGCAATTCACGACCTTCAATAGTTTGCAAGTCCACTACCGTACCGTCCGCAGGGCAGTGTGCCAAAACAGAGTCAGCCCGCAAAAGAACCGCAAAATCGACAAATTTGGAACACAAGCTATTCAATGCAAAGCATCCAAATGAGGAACTTGACCAAGAAAACAACAATTCACATGATTATAACAATTCCACAAGCAACAAGAATCTAAACAACAAACCAACTCCATGCAAACTGCGTGCAAATAGAGGGAGTGGTTTGAAAAATAAATTTTCTTATAGTAATCCCTTTTACTTTGCCAGTGTAGAGACTGCAATCAGGATTTGAACTTTGTCTTGCAACTCCTAATAATTTGTCTGATTTCACGTCACCATATAAATAGATGACTGTGAGGACAGGTACCTTTGCATCCAGTTAGAAAATCCAGCCAGCCAGTAATGTACTAATATTTACGAGCCATCATCACTGTTGAGAAGTTGAACCACCATAAACTGCAGCTGCGCTACAAATTTCTCCGCACATCTCAGACATTAGAGACCTGATCATACTATACATCTTCCCAGAAATGACTAGGGGCTTCAAACTGACTGCCACTCAATAGCAGTGAACTAAAGACATATGCCATGATATTCTTCAGGAATAACGCCGCATGTCAAAATCCTGCAAGCAGACATGATAGTTAGGAAAAGCAAGATGGTAATATACTGGCCTCTCTAAGATTAATATAAGTAAAAATGTTGGCAGTTTACACTCTTTTCAAGATACAAATTATAACTGCCAGCCAAAAATGGTGTGAGATGATAAGAACAGGATAGTTTGAAAATTGTGTTTTTTCATCTCTGTGTATCCACATGCACATGAACAAGGAGAGATGTAAAAAGTTCACAAACGTCACCTTCTCAATCTGACTTCTCGACCTCTCTGAATCTTCTGTCCCAATCTTGGGCTTCAAAGTCTTGCTCAGTGAAGTCTCTGTCTGTGCTATAGACTATGCGATCCTGCCCTATAACTGTCTTCTGTGCCATATCTCGAGCGCTTAAAAGCTGGACAAATTTCAAAAGTGAAACATGTTACTGAAGAAGTTATTTAAAAACACATCTAGTATAATAATGCGGTGTATTTAGTCCAGATATTGAGGTGTACTATATAACATCAAAAAGATGTCAAAAATCAGAGCTAGTGTATATAAGCTAATCCAAGGATAAACATGAAAATAATATACTATCACCAATATTAATAGTTTTTTTGCAATAGTATCAGCACTTATCTTGAGGTGCAAAATAATCATAAACAAATTCACCCCTATACATACACATGAAAATTGGAATCTCTTACAAGTAGACAGGGTAGTTCATAATTGTCCAGTCAAAAGAAAGGATAAGTTAGTATGAAACAACATTCACTCTTCATTATCAATCACACAGAAAAACAAACTAAAACAAAAGAGAGGCTACCTTCCGCCTAAGTGAAAGATCAGGCACTTCAAGTGCCCGAGCATATTGTTCTCTTGCTTTATTCCTCTTTTCAATTTCAGCATTCTTGTTGAGAGTAAAAAACCACCGAATCAAAGGAATTGCAAAGAAAGAACCAGCATATATCTGTGAATTTCGTCATCAAAACAAAATGAGACCAATGCACATTATGTATATCCAACTGATATCTTGGGAAAAGAACTTGTAGTTACAACATAGTTGACAACACACCATACTTCCAACTACAAGTTTTTGACAATGATAAAATGGAATAGATGCTTAAACTGTTTATTGAGCTTTCATAGTGGGAAAATCGATTTACATTCTTAAGAATAGCAACAGGGAGGTCAGACCAAGAGACACCTCTATCCTATATCAAATTTAAATGACTTGTCACAATGCAATATTAATGGGAACATGTAGGCCAAGAATACTCCAAAATCTGTAGGAGGTAAAACAAAGAAGCTATACCTTGTTAACCACTTTCCACAAGATAGTGGTGGAAAAAATATCAAATTCTGCTAATCAGAATTGAACAAGGGCAATTAACCCTCACCTGAAGTAAAGGAAAAATTCCAGTAACAAAATTAATGAATCCACTGTTTGTCAGAGCAACGTCCCTTCAAAACAATATGACGTGGAGACATTAGAGAGACGAAAATGTAAACAACCCAAAAAAAAAAGTAATAATTCTGGAAGAATGTACTTTAACATGGCTCCAAGGATAATAACTCCAAAAAGATTAATCCCACCCAATCCAACAACCATTGCTCTTTCCGATGCACCAATCTTACTGCAAAATAATAGCCACAAAAATTGGAGAATCAAATTATGTTATTTAAAAAAGTGAATAATCAAGCGAATAAATAACCTGAACTGCCATTTCTTTTCCCTAAGAAACTTCTCAACTCCAATCCAATCTGCCCATCTTCTCCCCACATATTCCTTTCTTCCAATTCTTTGAGAAGAACCAGTCCTTTGAAGAGAAGGGAATCGATAAACAATATTTCCCTACATGATAAGTAATTAGCTGAAATTTGAAAATCAAATTGACTCAACCAAGATAAGAGCTGTCAAAATTCTTTCTTTTGCAGGACATCTCTTTACAATGCCATAAGTATGGTTAAACAATTAGTTCTATTCCTAAAAATACTCATAAACATACAAAAATACACATCCAAATCTTACGTTGGTCAAAATTAGTTCCTACCTCTTCATCAATTTCGGGTTGACCATCAAAGCGTAGAAGGACTGGTAAAATATAAGATTCGTCATTCTGACACAAAGAACAAAAAAGCACTGTAATATGGAATTAAAAAACAAAAAAGGGCAGCATAAAAGCTAGGTTACAATCATATTGGTACCATCTTCAAGCAGTCAAAACCAAGTGATTATGTTATTGGCTCAAGAACACAAATGCTAATACATCAGAGTTTCAGACAAATATATAAGGAATGATGTCATGAATCTCAAAGTGGACCTTTTATATTGTCTTTTCTCAAATTTTTGTGCATGTAAGAACTCCTTATAATATCTTATATGTGGTATGAATCTAAACCAAATAACTGTGAAAAATTTAACCTCATAACTAACCTGTTAGCAAGACAATCAGGACAGCAGGAAACATTAACATTAATTAATCTCATAAAGAAGGTATACCATATCTTCCTTGGTAGTTTGTATGTCAAGATAGGGTGCAAGTTCTTCAGCTGTGACAACGCCACCACTGGAGGCAATGTATTGCCCAATCTGCAAATGATTATAAAGGAAAAAGCTAAAAGTCCATGTTGACGGAAAGAACAGCATATGTTGTGAACAAGGTAATTATTCTTTATTTATTTATCTGTTATTACGTGCTATTAAATAAATTGCAAGCTGTAATAAAAGATAAACAAATAAAGAATAAACAGATACACCTTATCAGCACTCAATTGATTACATTCAATTGTTGGTCGTTTTCTGTAAAACAGATCAACTGCGTCTCAGACATCTGAGAAACCAAAAAGACGACAAAAAGACGATTATCCATCATCCATCACAATTTCTCTAAAATCCTCTCCAATAATCAACCAAAAGCTAAAATGAAAGACAACGTCTAACAAGAAATCGTAGCCATAATTTATGAAAAAAAAATAGATAGGATGACCGTAGAATTTAAAATTTATCAGAGCTCACACTCATATAGCTAACAATCACGCTCTTCTCATATGATCAATATCAAAACTCAACAGCTACCACTTATGAAGCTAAACCTCCAACAATGTCCCTACTTGTTTGTCCAGAAAGAAGCTGCAACAGAACCATCAAACAAGTGCAGATGGAGCAGAGGTACACACATAATATACGAATAACTGCAGGAGATCAGTACACAGTAAGTTGTGAACCTGAAAATCGAAACCCTCTCCACACCAAACCAGAAAAAATATGTTCAAAGATTGAAACAAGAGGAGAGAGAGCTATGAAATGAAAAAATAAGCTTGCAGATCCCGGTAAACAGTAATCTCACCATTTGCTTCCATAACAGAATACCTTCCAAATAGCTCTAATGACTGTCCCGTTATCAAAGCAAGTGACCACATGCAGCATCACCTAGCATTATGCCCGCACTTTTAAGTTCCACATAACAAGACCAAAAATTGAAACCAATACAAAACTTAGTGAAGCCCTTTACTGTCACCAACACTCATCTTAAGAAGTATACTGCCTACACCCATGAGACTAAGGAAAGTTCTTGCCATCTCTAAGTATGGTTTTCCATATCTGAAATTTGTAAGAAACAATAACCCAAAATTCTTCAATAGCTCACCATAAATCCATTGTGAGACATGAGAATGTATACAACAAAAGAGACGCAGATTGTCACCAAGTAGACAAAACCTCCATAGGCATTTAAGAGTTATAACACACCACCGAGCACCCACAATATTCATAAATTAGGAATTCTGTCAAAATGAAAAGACCAATATCTAACACAGAAGAATGTCCATTGCTCCTGTTTAATGCAACTTCTACCATCAACTCCCATTTGTCCTTTTCCCTCCTACTATTTGTTGATTTGACAAATAAAGATTGTTGCCCAAATCCCAGGTTCAGAGAGAGAAAAGATTCAAATTCACATAGTGAAACACGTAAGGTTTGAGAGCAAACAAGATCAAAGCAGCAGATTTATTTTTTATTTTTTTATGGCTTCAAATTCTACTTTTATGCAAGCATCAATTCCTCATTTTGATGATCACTATGATCATTGGAGCATGCTCATGGAAAATTTTCTTCGATATAAACAGTATTGGCAGGTTGTTGAATCTGGAATTAATGAACCAGCAAAAGATGCAGTCTTGATAAATGCCCAGAAGACAGAACTCAAAGGGAGAAGGCTGAAGGATTTGAAAGCAAAAAATTATCTTTTTCAAGTAATTGATCACTCTATCTTGGAAATAATTCTTAGCAAAGAAATTTCCAAAGATAATTGGGATTCCATGAAGAAAAAGTACCAAGGCTCTTATATTGTAGAGAAAATTTTGCGTTTTTTGATACCAAAATTTGACTATGTTGTTTGCTCCATAAAAGAATCTAAAGATATTAATGCACTCTCTCTACAAAGCTTTTTACTGGTTCATGAACAAAAGATGAACCGAAGTTCAACTACAGAGGAGCAAGCTTTAGAGGCTTCTACTCTATTCATTCATAAATTTTAGTGGAAGGGGTAGAGGTAGAGGCAGTGGAAAAGGAAGAGGAAGGGGAGATTGAGGCAATGACAGTAACGGTAAGCATTTCAAAGGTGAGGATAACCATACCAGAAGCAGATTAAGAGATCAACATCCTAATAAATCAGGAATATAGTGCTTTAGATGTCACAAACTTGGCCATTATCGTTCTGAATACTACACGAAGCTACTTAATAACAGATAAAAGGGAGAAATAGAGTGCTTTAGATGTCACAAACTTAGCTATTATCGTTCTGAATGCTACACAAAGCTGCCTAGTGATAGAGACAAGGGAGAGAAATCAAATTTTGCAGAAAATAATGAAGCTGAAACATTGTTGATGGCTGTTCAAACACAAGAACCTCATGGGTCAGATGTTTGGTATGTGGATACGGGTTGCAGCAACCACATGTGTGGAAGTAAGTCTTCTTTTTCTTTTTTGAATGAAGATTTTAATTCTACAGTAAGTTTTGGTGACTGTTCTACTGTGAATGTGATGGGAAAAGGTGATATTAAGATTAAAACCAAGAATGGCTTTGTGGAAACAATTTCCAATGTTCTTTATGTTCCTAGCTTAAAAAGCAATTTATTAAGTGCTGGACAATTACAAGAAAAAGGCTATGTGATTACTATCAAGAATAGTAGTTGTGAGATATATGATCCTGTTAGAGGTGCCATTGCTATTGTTCCAATGAATTCGAACAGGTTGTTTGCATTGAAGATTGACAGCATTCAATCTTGCTTAATGACTGAATTGAAAGACCCCTCTTGGTTGTGGCATTTTCGTTATGGTCACTTAAGTTTTGGTGGACTAAGGACTCTCCAACAGAAAAACATGGTGGCTGGACTTCCTCAAATTGTTGCTCCTTCTAAAGTTTGTGAAGAATGTGTTGTTAGCAAACAACATCGATCCCAATTTCCTCGAGGAAAATCATGGAGAGCAAAGGATGTCTTGGAATTGATTCATTCCGACATTTGTGGGCCAATAAAGCCATCTTCCAATGGAGGTAAAAGGTATCTAATTACTTTCATTGATGATTATTGTAGGAAAACATGGGTTTATTTTTTACATGAGAAATCGGAAGCTTTTGTTGCATTTAAAACTTTCAGGACATATGTTGAGAATGAAGCAGGGAAAACAATTAAAACTTTACATACAGATCGGGGTGGAGAATATTGCTCAAAAGAATTTGAAGAGTTTTGTAAAAACCATGGTATTCGAAGAGAGCTCACAGCTGCTTATACACCACAACAAAATGATGTATTACAGAGGAATAACAGAACCATTCTTAATATGGTGAGAAGCTTGCTGTTAAAGGGAAGAATTCCAAAGAGTTTTTGGCCCGAAGCAGTAAGTTGGAGTATACATGTCCTGAATAGATGTCCCACTTTTTCTATTAAAAACATGACACCAGAAGAGGCTTGGAGTGGACGGAAACCAGCTGTGGATCATTTTAGAATTTTTGGCTGCATTGCCTATGCTCATGTTCCAGATGTGAAAAGGACAAAGCTTGATGATAAAGGTGAAAAATGTGTCTTTCTAGGTGTAAGTGAAACCTCCAAAGCATACAAATTATTCAATCCATTGACAAAGAAGATTGTGACCAGTAAAGACGTTGTTTTTGATGAAGAAAACACATGGGATTGGAATGGGCAGCAGCCTACTCCAATTATTCTTGATAGTGACGCTGACAAAGAAGCCCAACCAGCTGAAAATTCATCAAATGCTTCAGCTGAAATTTCAAGTGCCTCTGAGATTTTACCAGTAGCAACAAGTGCAGCATCTCAAACAAACCAATCTTCTCATCGTCCTCGAAAAAGGCATGCCTGGATGAAAGATTATGAGGTAACGGGAGTTGATCTTATAACTCATTTTGCTTTATTTGCAGATTGTGACCCAACAACTTTTGAGAGTGTTGTTAAAGAGTCAAAATGGAGAAAGGCAATGGATGATGAAATCAAAGCTATTGAGAGAAATGACACCTAGGAGCTGTGTGATCTTCCAAAAAGACACAAAACCATTGGCATGAAGTGGGTTTACAAAACAATATTGTTGGAAAAAAGTGAAGTTGACAAGTATAAGGCGTGACTAGTAGCAAACGAATACAAGCAAGAATATGGAGTCAATTATACTAAAATTTTTGCTCCGATTGCATGGCATGATACAATAAGATTGGTGGTAGCTTTGGCTGCACGGAAGTGCCGCCCTATTTTCCAATTGGATGTCAAATCTGCCTTTTTGCATGAAAACTTGGAGGAACAGGTATTCATAGAGCAGCCCTCTGGTTATATTAAGGTTGGAAATGAACATAAAGTTTATAAATTAAAAAAGACTCTTTATAGATTAAAACAAGTCCCACGGTAAAAAATTTCCACTTGAATATACACTTTTTGTTAAAGTTGGAAATACAGGAAAAATGCTTATTGTTTGCTTATATATAGATGATCTTATTTTTACTGGAAATGATAGCATCATGTTTGAAACATTCAAGATATCAATGATGGCTGAATTTTAGATGACAGATCTTGGGATGATGCATTATTTTCTAGGCATAGAAGTAATGCAATCTAATGATAGGATCTTTCTTTTATAAAAAAAGTATGCAGGAGAAATTCTAGACAGATTTCAAATGCAAGATTGCAATGCAGTTAGCACTCCAGCTGAATATGAATTAAAGCTACATAAAGATCTTGAAGGAAAGAAGGTGGGTAGAATACTTTACAAGCAAATTGTGGGCAGTCTGATGTATTTAATAGCAACAAGACCTGACATAATATATTCAGTAAGTTTAATTAGTAGATATATGGAGAATCCAAGAGAAATATATTTATTAGCTGCCAAAAGAATTATGTGTTATTTACAAATAACTAGAGATTTTGGGTTGTTTTACAAGAAGGGTGAAGAATCAGATTTGTTTGAGTTTGCTGACAGTGATTATGCAGGAGATCAAGATAATAGGAGGAGTATATCTGGTTATGTCTTTATGATAGAAACAGGAGTTGTTACATGGTCCTCAAAGAATCAACAGATTGTCACTTTATCAACTACAGAGGTTGAATTTGTCACTGAAACAACCTGTACTTGTCAAGCTATTTGGTTGAGAAAATGTTTTGAAGATTTACATTTTAAGCAAGAAGGAGCTACCATAGTTTTTTGTGACAATAATTCAGCTATCAGACTATCCAAGAATCCCATTCTACATGAAAGAAGCAAGCATATTAATGTAAAGTACTATTTCTTAAAAGATCAGGGTAAAGAAAAGAAAATTAGTCTAAAATATTCTCCAAGTGAAAGGCAGCAGGTTGACATATTTACAAAACCTCTCAGGTTTTATCCCTTCCAAAATCGGAGAGGTTTGTTGGGTATTTGCAGCATGGAGAGTTTAGGAAGGGATTGTTAAAATTTGTTTTTTTACTTATTTTATGTTTATTTACTAACTCAAGTCTTTCCTAATCTTTAGGAAGTGGTTACTGCAAGTTCACCATAACATGGTCATGTGTTTTGATTTTAGTAGCGATATTCTGTTATAAATAGCCTATAAAAGGCATTGCTTTGTTGAATAAAATTGGCAGTTCATCACATTCAGATATATATATTTATTTTTTTTGGTTGCCTACGAGGTGTCTTAGGAGGGTTCCAACTATGGAAAGGCATCTTTAAGCCATCCACACCCAGACTAATTCTCATTCGAGCCGGGTAGGTCCCTTGCGGAAGGCAAAGCTCTAGCTCCAAGTTTTAAACGGCTGCATACATGAGGACGGTTCGAACCCGTGACCTCATTTAAGCCAGAAAAACCCCTTACTAATTTACATGCGCCATGGGATTTATAAGCTTAGTGTTTTAACGATGGACATTTGTTTAGAACATGGGAACATATCACTTCAACCAAACCATTTAGGATCTTCCAAGGTTTATTCTTCTTTGCTTACCAAAAGTTATTTATTCAATTACTTAATCTAAATACGCTCAAATTGTTACATAACATCAGTTTCTTTGTATCACTTAATATGTTTCAACCTTATTTTTGTTCCAAAACGAAGTCATTTTATATATAAACAAATTTAAAACGAAGTTGTTTTGAGACAAAAATAGGAAAAATTAAATGTTACAAAGAGTCTGATGTAATGCCCTATCTTGTTTAGGAAGTACTAAAAGGTATATTGGTCATTTTTTAGTAACCCATCTCTAGATAAAGGATCTAGTGTTCACAAATATTATATAAATTTAGTGACCCTCCTTCTCCAAAAGTCATAATATATATCCACTTCTTGTTGTCTTTGGATTTAATAACCTTATCTCATATACAAATCTCAACTAGTGGGTTGCCATCTTAATATCCTATCTTGTATACGTCATGTGTTTATTTTTTTCAATTTCCTTTTAGTCATTACATAGTTATAAAATGAAATTTCTCTTAAAAAAAGAGTAATTGTATTATTAGAAGAGGAATTACAAGTATAAATATTATCATCATCATAAAACTCCGAAGTCCCGTAGTTAAGCGAGATCTGGGGGGTTTGATAGTACGTAATCTTATCCCTACATTATAAAGAAGCTATTTTTAGAATTACAAGTATAAACATAAATATTTTAAATTACAAGAGGAAATATTAGTGCAAATATAGAAAAGTTGAAGTGGTTTTGCAATAAAAAGATTCCAAATTGTTAATTAAACTGATTAGGAGGTTTGGAGTCGGTCTAATTCAATGTAAAATTAATAAGTTTAGTTTGAATAATTTAAGTTTCGAATTAGATTCTAAGTTAGAGAGCCTGTTTAAAGTTCAAGTTAACGAGTTAATTGTTTTTTATAACAAGATAATGTGCTTTTAAAAATAATTTCGAAACAACGTCATTTTGGTTTTTAATCTTCTAATTTTCTTAAAAGCTTGCTTTGAGCAAATCAAACTTATACCAAATGTGTTCCAACCCAACTTGACCAAGAAAGAGCTTGG
>JANSVI020000644.1:66927-80569 GCA_025434765.2 Erythroxylum kapplerianum | reverse complement strand
GATATTAAAACTCATAAAATCATTAAACAAAATAAAATTTTGATATATAATTATGAAAACTCTACTAATGATCAGTTATTTAAATTATACTATTGTAAATCTTTATATTTTCTAAATTTATTTAAATATGCAATTAAAATTTCAAAAGCAAAGAGAATTTGCATACTTATTTTCTGTTGTATTTTTTATTATTCATATACCTATGAACTATATTTATAATATTAACATTTAAAATATTACTTTTACAATTTTTTGCACTTGTATAATAGGAAATAACAGAACTTAATTAAGGAGCTCCTACATTATTTTTTGATTGTTTGTGTACTTGTGAATATTTTAATATTGAAAATAATTTTTTATAAATTATACAGACAAGTTGTGCTTTTTTTGTTTTTTGACTAGTATAGGTTATATATTGAGACATTAGAGACAACATTCAATTTAACCTGAAATTAAACATTTAAGATTCCAATACTGAAGATTCTTAGAGAAAAGATTTGTGGATCAATTAATAATTAGTGCTAGGATTATACATGGTGGAGACTACATTCATGAGAAGGAATTAGATTAACAAGCACCAACAGAGGTGTTATAAGCATTTAAAAGATGTAGTCTTAACTTCAAATTGCAATCCAGATATACATACAGAATTAGCATCATCATCAATAGTTCTTTCCATTCTTCTTGTTAATATAGCTAAATCTAGTACTATACTATAATAGGAGTGATAAAAATACAAGTATCCTATTGAGATTAAGAAGGAGAAATTTACTCTTTCATGCAATTATGAGGTAAGATGAAACATGTTTATTAATAAAATCCAAAATTTCGGAACGAACAAACTAAAGTTCGGCAAATGAGAATCTGCAGAGATTAAGCCAAAACCAAGATTTACTGTTTCAAGTGTGGTGGAATTTACCTTGTAGCCTGCTCTGAGACACACAGAAAATCAGGATGACAAAAGATAAAACGAGAAAGTGTCACAATTTTATTGTCAACTGTCAATAAATCACAGCACTTCTGCTAAGAAATTTTCCTTCGTGCAGGTGAAAATTGTTGGCTCTGGTGGAGGCTTGTCAATAGATGGCAAGCAGTTTACCTTGAAGCAATTTCATTGGCATACTCCTTCTGAACACCTCATAGATGGAGTCCAGTATGATATACATATATTTTCTCTCTTTATTTTCAGCTTTCCCTGTCTACTACATAATTGCACATCGGTGCATGTTGTTGGAAAGGAACATGCTCAAACTAGAAATTCACTTGTCTCTTTACTCTTCTAAACTGAAATTTTGCAGATAAAGAAATAAGAGTGTGTTTTCTATTAATAAACCATAAATCTCGACCTCTTTTTTTTAAAAAATACAAAAGCATGTATAGAATATTAGTCATAAGTTAGTATGCACTTCTGCAGATATGATGCGGAGCTTCACATAGTTCATCAGTCAGATGATGGTCAGTGCTACGCAGTTGTAGGAATCATCTTCAAATACGGTCCCCCTGACCCTTTGATTTCCAAGGTACGATATGACTACCGCTACCACTACATATCACCACACTCTATATGCCCTAGTTCATGGAGTGCCCTTGGTAGGATTCTGATTAAATAAAAAGGGTTCTTGCATTTATGGAAAATAATTACGATCAAAATATCTTTTTAAAAAAGGGAATTTTTAACGATGTAGTTAAATAATTTTGTTTTCATATATACAAAGTTCTATAGATTATAAACATATTGGAGAGACTATAGTGATTTCTTCGACTTTCTTAGGTCCAACATGAAACCCAAGTAATTATCCAATTCTTCAGTAAATTTTTTAAACGTAGAGTAGTTGAAATGCATGTAAGACGAAGAATGAAAAGTAGAAAAGCTATACATGTTTGATGCCAGGCTTAATAAGGTTGTAGCCAAGGTCGGCCCTGGACATAAATATAGTAAAATAATGTTTTTTATTCTTATAAAAAATAAAATAAAATAAAATAAAATATACTTTTAATTTTATAAAGATAAAAAAGGCTCATTTTTTGTTTCTTTTTATATTTATAATAATCCAAAAAAAGATAAAAATAGAGGCTCTTATATAAAATATTAAAAACGCAGCTCCAACAAGGATTAGAGGAACTGGCCAATAAGGGAAATTGCAGGCCAGTACTTGAAGGCCCTCACGTCACCTTGGACAATACTGTCCTCGAAAAAACATCGCAAAGTTATTACAGATACCTTGGTTCTCTCACCACCCCTCCTTGCAGCGAGAACGTTGTATGGACCGTC
Organism: Erythroxylum kapplerianum; assembly: GCA_025434765.2. Classification (NCBI taxonomy): domain Eukaryota; kingdom Viridiplantae; phylum Streptophyta; class Magnoliopsida; order Malpighiales; family Erythroxylaceae; genus Erythroxylum; species Erythroxylum kapplerianum. Next base: position 78,297 of record JANSVI020000644.1, on the reverse strand, counting down.
CTTGGCGAGGTAATACCTATATATGCACTATGCATGTCTTTCTTTTTAGTCTTTCCAAATATTCATCAATCTGTCCTGTTCGAACATAAAGATGCATAATGAAGCTGAAAGGGAATCATTTATTCTCGTCGTCAATAAATGTGTAGGTAAGTACGATCTCCAAGGAGCAAGTCGAATTGCTAAAATCTACTCTGGAGGCTGAGAGCAAGTCCAACTCAAGGCCTGTGCAGGCGTTGAATGGTAGGCAAGTTTCGGTATACTCTAAAGCAAACTGAAGTAGATTCATCGTTTGCTCTTGCCCCTCCTGTGGTCAAAAACAGAAGAAATTATTAACCAACTTTGTATTTGTTCTCTTCCAAATATTTGATGTTTAACTTATATTGTATACCCTCTTATATTGTATACCCTGCATTCTTTTATTTTTGCGTCTCAATCTTTTATTCATACTAAATGTGATCTGAATTGTCAAAAAATGCACCCAAAATAAGAATTCCAAATTTAAAATTTTGAAACAAAAGCAATTAAGATGAATTACAAATTTAAGAGAGAAAAGAGAGTAAAAGCTGAAGAGTTAGGGAAAACAATACAGTGGAAGTATATCATTTTGAAGGTATTTTAGGCATAAGATGTGGAGGAACTGTTAAAATTCAAGTACCAGATATTAATGTTATAGTACAAGAATTGAAGCAAGATAAAAATTGCACTCAACCAAATACTTCTATTTATGCCACAATTACTTAAAATAATACAACTTAAGTTCTTTTACAATGTGTCTTTTAGTTTAACATAAACTCGTACAAATAAGTTTTAGAAATCTAATATTGGACATAAATGAACTGTCACATATACAGGCACCAGAGATGGAATATTCTGATTTGTTTGTCTAAAAATTAGATGATTTTGGCTTCATTTTTTTTTCAAATTTTCTGTCATTATTTATTGGAATTAATTAAAAAAATCTAAAACTTTTTTCAATTTCTGAATTATAGCTTGAAATATAAAAGTGATAAATTTAATAATTAAATTTTCAAAATATCCAGCAATTTAGAATTGAGAATATTTTGGAAGACTCACTTTTTGTCAATATATTTGGCACTTGTTCGACTGTCTCAATTGCTTTCATTTATATCTCCTCTTGGAATAGGATATGATCTTCCGTATTAATTATTCTAATTGTCCCACATAAATGTGTGGGTAAGATGAAGTGGAACAGAGTAGGACTAGGATACCTCTTGGAATATGTTGTGTCCCAAATAGTAGTAAATGCGTGAAATATTAAATTCTTTTCTAAGAATAAAACTGACACATTATTACTATACAATTGTTGTTGTATATTTCACTTCACTACTTGATAGTTTAACTTTTGGTTATGTTTTACTACTAAAACGTAAGTTGTTGATCAAAGTGCATTAAAATTGTCGGTATAATCAACATCACAAAAACCTTTCAAATCATAAGACTATCTTGTCTTGTAAAATAAATCATGACCAATTATTTTTGTAGACATACTTCATAATTTGTTTCATAATTGCTAAATATGAATTCTTTGGGTTTTCCATGTATTAACTGCCAACTCCTACAGTATATGACATGTCAAGTCGAGTTAAATGAGACTTTATTCTAATTGTCTATATATCATTATGTCTTTCAATTCTATTCATTCAGATGAGCCTAGCTTCCATTCATTCTCTATTGATGTTGACATCCACTTATAATCAAACATTTCAAGTTTTGCTAATAAATCTCTATTATATATTTTCTCATACACAAAAATTATATGACAAATTTCCCAACTTTTACAATTGGAAATGAACTATTAGTATTTGCTTCAATTTCTTGAATCATCTCCACTAATTATCAATCATCAATGCACATTAGCACAACTGTTAGTTTTCTTTCTCGACCCTTCACAAACAACTAGAATAAACTTAAGCCATTAAATATCAACCTGTATCACAAACTCAATGATCTTTCTATACCAAGCTCTAAGGACCTGTTTTAGCTCACGTTCAATTTGCACATATGATTTAAGAAATTTATGTTCCCAAATCCTGTTGGTTGCTCCATGTAGATTTCTATATCTAGCTATCCATGCAAAAAATGTATTTTTGACATCTATTCGTCAAATATTTCATTCCCTGCTAGCTATAAGTGTTAACAAAATATGTATTATGGTAATATTTGACATTGGACCAAAAGTTTTATGGAGAAAACACGAGCTATAAGGTTAATACAAGTAAACATGCATAGATAAGCAAATGCTCTTTTAGACTTCTTGATAACAAATAGATTTGTAATTTGTTTTCCATATACCTTCATTGCCATAATTAAGACATATTGTTTTCTTTAAAAATTAATTCATGTTTTTCAACATTAGAGATTTTAGAAGAAAAAACTTATTTCATGTCAAACAAACTTTAGCAACTATTTAATCTAATTTTCTTCTTTAATCAAACAAGATCGTTTCCTTAAAAAAGATGGAATATCCACAATGTATTAACTGTTTCACACTCAATAAATGTTACGAGAAATTAGAAATATAATAGGCATCATAAAGAAGCTTGATTTTTCCATTACCACTACTTATTGTCAACGGTATCTTTACATTTAACTTGTTGTTCATTATCATCTTCAGGTCCTATTATTTATTTGTAAGACTCATCAAGCTCTTTCAACAAACACTTCATATTTCTCATATGATTATAATAGTCACTACCAAAACCATATGTTGTTTGACACTTCTAGTTCTTCATTTCAAGTTATTAATAGCTTGACTTTCTCTTTCTCCTCTTATTTTTTAACATAGTTTTTTTCTTCTCTCCTTTTAAAATTAAATTTTTACATGCGCATTTCATTTGCAATTATGTCATTAGATACTTGCTCTCCAACTTTTCTGTCTTCCACCATATTCCTTGTGCTTAACCTTTTCATTGACACATAAGCTTCCTTTGCTATAGTCACTTCTGCTTCTGAATCTTTGTCTTTGTCCTCTACCTAATGCTTGTCTTGATTCTGCCTTTTGATTTGATGATTCTCCTTTAACATGAATTGTATTTTCTCCATTCCTTTTAGTTGACCTTTTAATTCTTGCTTCATGTGCATATAAACAACTCATTAGGTCATCAAATGAGAAAAGTAAATGACTTCTTATAGTAAGAACTACATAATCAAAATTATTTAAACTTCGTAAATTCTTTGCAACCATAATTTTATAATAAATTTCTTCATCAAATGACTTTATTTGATTTATAAGTATTGACATTGTAGACAAGAAATATTGCAATGACTCTTCATTCTTCATAAATAAGGTCTTAATATCATAAAAAGAAGAATTAAACTTTATAATGATTATATTTTAAGATCCTTGAATCAATTGCAATATCTCTTATACTTCCTTGGACGTAGTTGTTACAACAGTTTTTAGAAGATTAACTCATACACAGATTGTTGATTGAAGAATAAAGCTTTACAATTTTTCTTCTTATTTTCCTTCCACATTGTTTCTTTGTCATCTTCATCATACTCATTCTCCATCAAGTTTCAAATATCATGAGACTTAAATTAAGTTTTCATTTTGATATTCCAAAATTAGCAATCTTCACGTTTGAAAATAGGAATGAAACGTTAAGAGACACTCTCGATATTGTCATTTTCAATCATTTATTTTTTGCACTCATGGATCCTGGATGCTTTGATATCAAATATTGTTGGAGATTTTTAAGGTAAACAAAAGTATAATAAGACATTCAATAGGTAATGATCACTATTTAAACCCGATGATAGACAATTTATTCACAGATAAATGTACATATAAATGATTTTACATCAAACTAAAATACTTAAATCTTAGCAACTAACATATCTTATTATAAAAAAGACTATAGTAGAAATAAATTAACAAACAAATAAAAATATACCAAGACAAAGGCTTATCAATTTTGAATCACTTTCTAACATTTCATACTTAATTTTTCATTATGAAAAAAGTTAAAATACGTAAGATATATCAATATCCAACTCCAGTTATACTTGATATTGTAATACAAAATTTAAAACTGAAAAAAAAAGTGATAGTTATTTTTACAATAGTCCAATCATGGCAAGGGTATACTGTCAAACTTAGTTAGCGTATTTCAGTGCGTAACATGCCTAATAAAACAAGTAATGATTGGCCAATTTGGCCAACCATACCTTCAATCTCTCTGCCTATAAATAGACAGGAGATAAACAAAAAGAAAGCATCCATACGGGCAGAACAAAAATAAAAAGAGAGAGAAGTGGGGTGAGGAAAAAAAGAGAAAAAGAAGAGAGAGAATAAAAAATATTTTGTATTTTTTATGGATTTAGTTTTTTCTCATTGTAATTCTCCATTTTTTCAATAGTAAAATTTTTCTATCCTTACCCGTGATTTTGACCTTAATTTAGGAGCTTTTTTACATAAAATTTGTGTATTCATTACTACTCCTTCAGTTCTATTTAGCTACAAACCTGTTCTAATATGATCGATTTACACAACACGCATTTCTTGTATTAATTGTTTATATTCAATTTTCATATTTATTTTATTTTTATAAAGGTATTGAAGGAGATGGTGATGACACGATTAAACTATTAGAAAGTTAATAGCAATTAACCATTTAAAATTAATTGAGTCATATATTATTTAGTTTTGAATTTTAATTAATTAATTAATTTATTCTTATAAATTTTTGTTTTTTAAATAGATAGTTAAAATTTTAATTTCAAATTTTAAAAGAATGATAATTACGTTACATAAAAATATTATTGAAAGTATGCATTTTGGGAATTGGAAACCTTTCGAGAGCTCGAAAACAGGAAACTCGAGTCAAAACACAGTGGCGAAGACAAAAGTAGCTACGGAGACCGCGCAAACCTTTTACATGACACGCAGGTAAATATCAGCAAGTAGATGGGCAAACGCGTAATTATAAAGTGTGAGACTCATAAGAAAAACCTCCAGCCTATACGTTGTGTATCTCTGCGCAGACTCAAAGTCACTCGCAGAACTCCCAACAACCTACAACGTAAGATCCACCGCCTAACATAGTTTATTTCCCTTGAAAAGCAGCAAAAATTCTAGGTTCTGTGTTCGTTCTTCCAAAAGATTTGCGTTAGTGTTGGGGATCCTGTGACATACGTTACTTGGTTGATTCAGCTTTTGCAGGTATGGGCACAAGTGTAGGTGGATTTCTCGCGCTGGTCGTGTCGGCATTGATCTTCTTAGCCGTCTCCGCTGCCGCGATTTTCGAACCGATCTCAGACCCTCATCGCTCCGCCGCACTCGAGATCTTCGTTCCTCAAGATGGTTCCTTTGGCAGGTCTGTTAAACTCTATTATTCCTTCGTTCGACTGTATATGCTTGATTCTTTGTTTGATTTATCGGGTACTGTTGTGTTGGACGAGGAAACGGAATTTGATGTGTTTTTTATTGAGCAAGATTCAATGTTTTCTTGTTTTCTTGAAAGTTGTGTGAATCCATAGATTTGTAGGTTGTGGCTGTGCTCATTGCCAAACGCTTGCACCGGCTGAAAGCGAACTGGGTGCTTTTTCTGTTACTGAGTTCGATTTTGAGTGTGATTCAAAGCTTAAGTCAACACGTGATCTGGGTATTCCGTTGAGCACAAGTGTTTGTCTTCTCTTCTTGTTTCTGATGGTTAAGTTATGATTGACAACCAACGTTATCTCATTCGTGATTTGTGCTTCGGTGGTCTATCTATGTCTTTAAGTGGTCTCCCGTTTCCATTTTTCCTTTTATATGATGCATTTTTTAGTAAAGTTTCCTTTTCAAATTGTAAGAAATGGGCTCCCCTAAAATAACTGGTTTCGGTGTGTATTCAGTAAAAATGTTTTTCATGGTGAATTTCTTGTCTTGGACTTGGTATAATATGGCTTTTGCTTAGCTGTCTTTACTATATCAGGCGTGGTTGAAAGAGAGTTTCTCCATTGACTTACTCAATTTCATGTCTTTGTAGCCTAGAAGAAACATATGGGGCACTGAGAACATTTGAGGTTCTAGGTGTTGACAGGAAATCTGAAATAAGCAAAGCAGCTTGCCAGTCTGTTGTCAAAACTCTTGAGTCATCATCTTCTCCTTCAAAAGAAATATTCTATGCATTAAAAGTCAATGGAATATTACACTGCAAGATCAATGAAAAAGTTTTTGAGGTATTCTTTTATTTCAAATTTGTATTTATCTTACTTTGAAAGGCTTTGTACTTTTGTTTTTGAATCATTCTATGATGTCTGATATAGTATTTATGTTTGCTTTCAAAGGGCATCATCCCAAGCCTTCAAGCTGCTGTTGGCAGTGCAAGTTCCTTGTTTGACTTCTATTATTCTATACGTAGTTTGGTTCTTATCAAGGTAATCAACCTAGCTTTCATCTCTTATTGTACTTGTATTAATGTTTATTTTCTTTTAAGTAAGTGGAGAAAGATTTTTTTCCTTCTCAAATTTACTTTGTTGTTGATGTGGAGGAAAAGTTGTTTTACATCGTGATATAAGATGGGTTTATGTGAGCATTTAGCCAACAGACCAGCCTGAAGTCTGACGTATCAGTTGTGCTGCTCTATTGATTGTTTACTGCTTCATTTTGGAATTCTTTCCGTTGTGAAATTTAGGATGAAGCTTCTAAGGATGATCTACATATTGGTGATGCTGAAGGAATATTTCGCTCTATCAAGGTCAGTTCTTGTGCCTTTGTGTCAGTCTGAGGATTAAGCTCTCCCTATTTGATATGATTAAGATGCTTGACATACTAGTTCCTAAAACACCAGTTTCAGTTTGAAGTTATATTCTTCTACTTCTTATTTTACACATGAGATGTCAGTTTTCAGTTCTCAGTTGTATTTAACTTGTTTTCATGTCATTGCACTGATCAAATGAATTCTTTACAGGCTCTAAGCCAGAGTGATGGAAGATGGCGCTTTAGTTCTAATAATCCTGAGTCTAGTACTTATGCTGCAGGTAATTATTTATCTCTGCAAGGCGCAATTATGATAATTCCTTTGCCATATTTCTTTACCCTATATCTCTTAAAGTTTATGTGGCATTAAGCATAATAAAGTCAAGCCTTTTGATACTTTGAAAACAAATTGTGCCAAGAAAGTGGCGGGAAAGTGACATGGAGAGGCATTTGACATCTAGTTATCAATGTTTTGATGTACTGTTGAAGTTGGGCTTTGAATTTTCTTTTAAATATTTTCTATTGCATGAGATGGTTTGCTTTCATTTTGTGGGATCATGTTTTTCTTTCCCAGGTTTGGCACTTGAAGCACTTGCTGGTGTTATCTCATTATCATCGCCAGAAATTGATCAATCACTGGTAAAACCTCCAACTACTATTATCGCTGAGTTCCTATGAAAGGTCTACTGTTCTTAATTACTTATCAGCAATAAATTGGTATGTGGTTAATGAACCAGGATATTTTGTAGTTAATTACACAACGATTGTTATTTTTTGAAAATATAAATTGTAATTAAAGTGTTTTTTTAAGTATATTTTACTTGAAGTATATGCTACGTTGTTGTTTTCCAAACATGTTTTAACTGATCCCATAAGTAGTTATCTCAATTTCAATCTATGCATGCAAGATATCTGTGATGCTAGGTTCAGTTGCATTCTGTTTGTTTCAGTCTACTTTTAGTAGCTCTTTGCTAGTACTGTTCAAGGCCTTTTGTATCTTTTTTTTGGTTTTTGTACCTTACTTCTGATGTGGTTATCTCACCTTATAACTCAAACATGCTCACTAATGACAGGTTGGTACAACTAAAAATGATATATTGAAGCTGTTTGACAGCATTGAGAATTATGGTACGAACTTTTGATTTTGTTTTATTTATTGTTTCCTCTCTCTCTCTGTCTCTGTGTGTCTTTCTCTTTCGAATCTTTTGACATGGATTTAGTTTTGTATTTCTTTAAATTTTATTATTGCATTCATCACTTTACGGGTTTTACATTATGATATCATCTTCTTTTTGTTTCTGTAAAAGTTTACAAGTCATTGAACTACCCTAAAAATTTAATGAGGTCATATTGTTTGTATACTCAAGGCAGAAGCTCTCTTGATTATACTACCATTTGACTCTGTTAATCCATGCTTCTCTTATAAAAAAGCTTGGTAGTTGAGATTGCCATTATTCACATCTGCTGCTAAAATCAATACCTGAGTATTGCACATTCTTTGCGCACATAAGTTTATGTGCTCTCTGTTTTTATGAACTAACTTTTGGATGGAGAAACTTAATGGGGATTGCAGTATGACATTTGTGGCTACGTTACTTTTGCTACCATTATTTGTTTAGTTTTATGTTATTCTTGGATGTATTTTCTTGCAGATGATGGAGCCTTATACTTTGACGAGAAAGTGGTAAATCCACACAAACTTCAAGGTCCTCTTTCAACGACATCGTCCATTGTTAGAGGGATTACAGCATTTGCAGCTGTTGCTTCAGGAAGCTTGCATGTAAGTTTAGGATATTTTGTAGTATTGGTCTGATTCTGGCCATTTTCTTTTGAAATGATACTAATACTTCTCTACACCTCAAATTTTCAGATCCCAGATGACAAGATTTTGGGTTTGGCTAAATATTTGCTTGGTATTGGGATTCCTGGTGATGCAAAAGACCTTTTTGATCAAATAGATTCCTTGGCTTGCCTGGAAAACAATAGGCATGTACTCTCTTGACTCACTTTAGATTCTAGTCATTTTGTGTTCTCCACATTCATAACGATGGCTGTCTTAGTTGTGGCAATCAATTCTTATTGAGGTGATGGCTCTATTAGAAGAATAATTTGATGAAGTTTGTGAAACATACCTTAACATTATGCTTTTTGGTAACTTTTGTATGCCTGGTCACTTGAATTGAGAGGCTATTATTATCTTTCTTTAAAGAAAATATTGAGTGTCAACAAAACAAGAATTGTTTATGGACTCCATACCAACCAACTTCTCAATTATGGATTTTTGGAGTGAAAAAGGGATAAAGTTCTATCAAGGGTTAGCTAGTTGCTTGTTTGTTAGAAGGGTTTGGAGGGTTCACATGCAAGTTTCGGTGCCAATTTGTTGAGTTCGAGTTTGGCCTTAGTAATTTTTTAGATTGATTAATCATGATATATTAATTAATCCGGTTTGAAATTGACCTAATATGAAGTCAATAAACTAAATTAGGTTTCATCGAAAGATGATCTCTATTAAGATATTTGTGAAAAAATATTTTCAGGGTAAACTTAAAATTATGTGACAAAGCTGTTAATAACTTTAAATTTTAATTTTTTTATTTCGCATATTTGAAAAAGATAACTAATTTATATATAATCTGTCTTTTGAATTGATCCATGCAATTCTTTACATGTTCTCTTTGTTAAAAGCTTTATATTAATAATATCTTCATTTTTTATTTAAATTTTCAACAATTTTACAATATAGCAGTAAAAGTTTTCTTGTAAAATTGTATAAAATTTCATTTTATTATTTTTTTGCACGACATTTTATTAGATAACGTACATAATTACCTAATAGTATTTTCAATATTTAAATAAATTCAATAAAATTGAATTAGCCAGTACTCGAATAACTTTTTTGAGTAATATTCAATTGAACTAATAAATAATTGAAATAAAAATACTAAATTTTAAAAAATTAGCATATTGGAAAAATCCATTTGATTTCCTCGTCTAAAATTTTCTTCAATTTTTTTATTTCAAATGTAAAATATTTTCAATGACTTCTTGCTTTTACTAAATAATTTAGCTTCTATTATCATGCCCTTTCATTTCCCTAACTGCTCCAACAAACTATGTTTTATCACTTTTTAACATAAATTATATTACCACTAGTATTGGCAAATTTGGCTCATTAATCTAGTTTAACCGCCTAACCTAACTCAAAGTCTGAAATTTTCACAAAATAGTGCCCTTTTTAATTTTAAAAATTTTAAAAATAAACCCCATCAGGCTTTGAATTGTCTAAGCTTGATTAAACTCAAACTCGAATCTAAAACCTTGACTTTGATCAAACTTCAAATCGGACCTGGTTCGAACATAAAATTTCAGGTTGAACTCCAAGCTTGATCGTGGGTTGTCATCATTAATTGCCACCACAACCTTTGTACTCTTTTTTTACATGTCTACCTTGAACCTCTCCTTATAATTCTGATCAACCATCTAATTTTACACTACAGAAGTCTAATTTGGAACAATTTAAATACCAAGAAGAGCATGCCTATCCTCTTGCCAAAAAACAAAACCATAATAAAAATGGCAATTCAAACCTCCTCCTTAATTTTTCTTCTACTCTTCAGTGTTGTCGTTGCACCATCTTATGGTGCTGGTTCATTTAAACGGACTGATTTTCCAGAAAGTTTTGTTTTTGGGACAGCATCATCTTCTTACCAGGTAAAAAGAAAAATAAATTTAAGGTTAGTAATTAAGGTTATTTTTTAATTTTCAGGAGAGTTAATTGACATAAAAAAATTGTTTCTATATATATATATATATATATATAGTATGAAGGCGCCGTCAATGAAGGTGGCAAAGGACCAACATCATGGGATAATTTTACTCGGAGATATCGAGGTTTGAAAGTGCTTTATAGAAATATCTTGTCTGAGTTTATCTTTCGTTTTAGTGGTACTTTATGAGAACGGTGACAAGTGCCAGATGATTATCACAATTGAAGAAATTCTGTATAGTATAAATTATATATTTTGAGTTATTATTGATCTAATATGAACGTAATTATAAAAAAATGGGATTACTATAATTTACAAATTTTAATAATAATTTAGATATATATTAAGGTTGATTATACTAGAGCCTTTGTGATTTGATCTTTTTAAACAATTATTATGACCTCATTATAATAATTATCATATTTTAAATTGCCATACAAATTACTCCTCCCTATTTTATTAATTTTCTATTCATCTAAAATTCTTATGAGAAGTTATAAATTTTAATACTACCTCGTTTAGAGTGAAAAATAGATGAAAATTAATAGAATATGATGAACAAAGTTGTATAATAATTAAATAATAACTTTCAGATTATAAGAACTGAAATTAAAAAAAAGGTTAAACTACAGAAATTTCCAGTTGATTTAATCTATATAGTACTAAAATGGGTATAAATCTTTTTTTTTTAACATTAGCATTTCTTCCTCTTTTAGTTCAACTTTAAAATGAAAAAAAGGCTCATTTAAATTAAATCCTTAGGCATTCGATTTATAATTTTGATGAAATTTTTGTGTGTTAAAAGGAGAGAATCGATTATATATCACCATCATCATTTATTTGAAGTCCTACTGAGGCACGAGATTTAGAGAGATTCGATAGTACGTAGTCTTATTC
>JANSVI020000640.1:585170-596898 GCA_025434765.2 Erythroxylum kapplerianum | reverse complement strand
CGAAAATACAGAAGATACATCTTTATTTATAAGGACTATAACTTTTAGTCTAGAAGTCCAAAAATTTCATACTATATATCAATGGAAAGCTGAAAGAAATATCTACAGCTTTCTAGAAAACACCTTTTCTAGTTCAGCCTAGATCAATCCAGAATTACCCTCGAATTTAGAATACAAATTTACATTCATCCAGCAATGTACTGCACCCAATTTTCAACTTCATGACAAATTTTGAGATTCTTAAAGACATAATTTGAATTCTATGTCTTCATAAGAAATGTATCCATATGTTTCTAGTTTAATGTAAATTAATAATCATCTCATTTGGATAACTAGAGAAATAGTTTGGACAATCTTTCCTTAACACAAATCATACTAAGATCACCATTTATACTTCATTTACTCCTCATTCTCAACTCCATTTCAAATCAATATCATCCATAAAGAAAATATAGTTCATGATTAATCATGAACACCAATAATAGAACATACATATATATACATATTCTTCATCAACTTATTACACAAATTCAAATTCATTTTTGCTTTCATTCTACTTCTAACTTTCACTTTAATTCTTCCCATTTCAAAATCTCTTATCCATAAAAACACCAAAGAATGACATGAATCTATCCACATTTCTCATTTAATAGTTCTAATCTTCTAAGAAAAGTTCGGGGTCCAACACTTAACCACCTTATTGAGAATATATATTAGTTTAATTAAGGGTTTTAAAGACTCACTATGAACTTCCTGATAAGGAACATTGTACCATTTTTAGTTTTTGGAATGAATTTTTTAAATTCCAAAAGAAACAATAATTAAGAAAGAACGCAAAATAAAATAACTCATTCTTATAAATCTAAGAATCTTGAAGTTCTTTAATTGATTCTTGATGGAAATCCCTTCCTTTTTTTCCCCAAAGTTACTACTTCAAATCATTATGTTCTTGTTCATCTATTTTCATCTTATTTCCTCTTTGTTTCATTCATAACAACCCCCTTTTCTTTTATTATCTAAAAAACCTAAAAATTAATAAGAAATACCATCGAAATAGGTCCCAACACAAATCTATGTTATATTAACGGTGTTTAAGAGAGTTATAATATAAAAAATGTTCAAACTTCATCATCACTAAAATGGATCTCAAACATGAATTTGTGTTGAACTCATACTTCTTAACAAATACAATTTGGATATAGTTTTGTTTTTGAACCGTATTCTAAATCCGTTTTCTCAAATCATGCTAACACTTACTCTAACTCAACTTAAATTTCCTAAATTCCTTCCTACTTCATTAGGGAGCTTAAACAAGGTTTGAAAATAAAATATAAGTTAAATTGAGTAACAAATCTTATAGAAAAATGTAAAAAATCAAAGTATTGTAAAAATTATTTTAAAAATATAATTTTATTAAAATTATCATTTATAAAAATGTGTGTGAATAAAAGGAGCATAAATAAATTCACTCCACTAACTTTGATATAAAAAAAGGGTCTAAGTAAAGAATGGAGCAACTAACCATTTAAAATTATGAGCTAACTGAGTAATCGATGATATTCATAACATGGTGTTTATGTCCACATCAGAAGGTTAGTATAATGTTTTAAACAAGTCTTTTATACTACCCAAAATTTTAAAAAATAATTATTTTAATTTTTATATGGTTTGTTAAGTCCTTCGGAGTTAAATTTTTTTACTCATTTGTATCCATATTATAAACAATATCAAATTATTTGAATTAAACTATACTTTAAGAATAGTTAACTTTGATTAAACTAAATTATAAGTTAATCTTAAGTATTTAATAACCTAAATATTCAATCATTGACGTAGTTAGGGAAATAACAAGTAGTTTTGATTAATTTGATGTATTTATTAAACATTCCTAAAGTTGAAACTTTCTAAGTTTGAAAGTAATTGATATTGCTTTGCTTTGAGAAAAATCAAAATTCTAAATATAAGGGTATTTATGTGTATAAAATATGCATGTATTTTTCTTAATATTATTTTCTATTAAATTTATCTTATTTTAATTAGTTTTTCTTCTTGATTTAAGTAATTATGGAAGATTTTTATGAGGAATGACATATCTATAATTAGATAATATTATAAGTGAAAACATGAAAAAATACATCAATTTTGATTGACCACAAGCTTATGCTAACCCATACTCTTTTTAAAATTTAGAGTTAAAACCATGTCCAAAGTACACAGTTGGATGAAGGAATTTTTGCATAACGATGAGTAACTAGTGAAAACACAATCATAGACATGAGCATATTTAATTGCCCATTATTTAGATTTAAAAGTAATGTAAAACACGATTGGCAACACAGGCATGTCAGTGCCCATGTTCTAGTTTGGAACGTGGATATTGAATAACATAACTGAAGACACAAGTGTGTCATTGCTCATGAAATTTCCAAGATTGTAAGTAGTGAATAATATATCATGAGATATGGTCATGTCCATAACCATGTTTTGTCACTATAATTCAATATAAATATATGTGTAAAACATAGTGTTAGGAGACTTTTACATTCTTTTGTGTTTTTAAAATTAGGGTTAGTAGTTTTTTGGAAGTTGATAGATATATTTTTCTAAAAAATCAGACTCGCTTCGAAAGCCTTAAAAATGGTTAATGTTATGGCCTATAAGCTAAGCTTATATACAAGTTAGAGTAATAAGATGCTAAAGATTAAAAAAAAAACTAGAATGCATTTTAAGATACATAGATAATGGTTTAAAGAGCTACTTTAAGCATCAATAATTCTTAGCATTATCACTTAAGTGCCTATAGCAATTATAAGAAGCTTCCTTATCCAATGAATTAGGCTGTAACCTAAGATATGCTTATCTAGCTCTAGTTTGTTATCGACCTGATTATATTCTCCCCTCAGAATGATATAAACATAGTAGGCGAGTCACCACTGAATCATTTTCCAACTTTCTATCCCATACACAGGCCCATTCAATGATTTGTTCCTAGTTTCTTACATTGCAACATAGATTCAGGGTGTGTTGGATTCTTAACCAAATAACTTGAGCATATGGGATAGACTAAGTAAGAAATTGACTCTAGTTTAGTTTTGCACAAGCCATATAAACGATTAGTTGCCTAAATTTTATCTTTGGTTAATTTTATCTTTAATAGCAAGCCAACACGTAATAACATCTTTAAAAATTATAAAGTTTAATTAAAGGAGACTAGACCAGCTTATTTTGGGGGAGTGTGATCTAAAAAATTATAGGTAGGATTCATTGGAGAATATATGAGAATTTTCCAAAGTCCATGTAGATTGATCATCCTTACCTTGATTAGGTTTATTGTTTTGTAAATTATCTATAATATGGTTCTCTTTAGTTACAACTTTAAGACTCACCATATATTAATTCAGCTTCTCTTATGTTCAATGGGAACTTAGTACATTTTAAGATTATATATATATATATATATAAGTTAATCAACTTAGAGATAACTAAAAAATTTTACAAATTAAAAGGGAGACCATTATAAAAGAAAAGGCATCAATTGATTTAATTAGTCTAAGTGAAAGATCTACAATATTATGTCATAAAGAACTTGAACATACATCTAAATATAGAATGAAGATACTTAGTAAGAATAAGCTATTTGACTTTAAAAAAGACATCATTATTCCTTGTGAGCATTGTGTGATAAACAAGAAATATTGTATGAATTTTAACACATCAAAATCATGAAGCAAAGCTATTCTAGAAATGATTGGCTCTAATGTGTAGTCCCACTGGTTCCATTCCTAAGAGGAGCAAAGTACTTTATATCTTTCATTAATCATTATTCCATGAGGTATTGACTATACCCTTCTAAAAGAAAAGCATATCTGTCTTCATTTTTTAGAATGTGATATGAATCTGATTATGGTGAAAAGATTGACAATTTTAGGAAGGATAGTGGAGGAGAATATAAATATATTGAATTTGAAGCAAATGAATAGAAATTATGGCATACACTACTTATGAAAATAAAGTGGAAAAGCAAATGAATAGAAATTCCATCAAAAGGACAACAACATTGTTAAGAGCTCCAAACATCGATAATACTTTCTAATTAATAGAAATCAACACTATTTGTTATATGGTGACTCTGATTCTATCAACTATAGTTGATTTGGAGACATTGATGTAGATATAGAATGGGAAGTCAGTAGATTTTTCTAAGCTTTATATATTTTAAAGTCTTGTGTATATGATGTAAAATGTCTAAAAATCATAAAAAGATCCAAATTTAAGAAAATTCTTTCTCTTATGATATACTAATAGAGGAAAGGGATATAATCTATAGGATATTATGGCATATAAGGTTATAATTAGGATAGATTTCACCTTTGTAAATGATGTGTTACAAAGGGAAGAAGAAGAAAATAACACTTCACAAAGAGGTTTATAAATTACAATAAGTGAAAAATGAATTTCAATAAAAGGGTTTTTATAAAATAACTATAGAGCTAAATATCTAAAAACCAATTGAGTCTAAATCTCTAGAAGTTTATATATTCGCTCACATGAAAATATTGTTAAAATTGGTATAGAGATTACATAATGAAGTTAATATAGCATATTTTATTTTATTAAAGGATGAGGAGTCATCAACACTCCAAAAAGCAAGATAATTCAGATGCCTCTCAATTAGTGGAAGTAATAAAATAGGAACTTAAAAATCTTTATAAAATCAGAACTTGGGGAACTCTTTTCTTTCGCAGATGGAAGGAAGCCAAATTAGTAGTAAAGGGGTTTTACAAATCAATTGAAATAGTGATGATAAAGTAGAGACATATCATACAAGATTGGTAGTGTAAATTTGTGCTTTAAAAGAAGATATCAATTTTGACAAGAAATTTTTCATATAGTTTGATTTACTATAGTTAGAGAAGTCTTACCAATATCTGTGATACTTGACTTACTTTTGGAATAGTTAAATGTAAAAAACTACTTTTCTTAAAGGGGATATTAAATATGAATTTTATATACTTCATCAAAAAATTCTAAAGACAAAAGGAAATACTAATTTATAGGTTGAACAGATATTTCTAAGGTATTAAATAGGTTCCTAGGTGTTGGTACAAGAGATTTGATTCCTTTATTATGTGATTTAAATGCAACAGACTCAATGCAGATCCTTATACATATTTGAGGAGGTTTGTTAATATTGATTAAATTATCTTATCTTTGTATATAGCTGACATACTAGTTATAGGCCACAACAAAGTTCATCTTAAAAAATTAAGGACACAATTAGCTAGGAAATTTGATATGAAGGACTCGAGACCAAAAATAAGATTCCAAAGTTGCTCATTCAATAAGAAAGAGATATAGGAATATTATGATTTCTTAGAAAATTATTTGAAGAAGAATTCAAGATACTTTAACATGAAAATCTGTAAGGAATTTTTTTGACCCTATGATTTCAAGTTATCCTTTATTATAAAGCCTAATAATGAAAATGAAAAGAAGGAGATGTTTCAATTATTATTGCATCACTAGTGGGAAGTTTGATGTTTAGCATGATTTGTATAAGACTATACATTATAGAAGTGTCGGTTAATACATGGCAAGTCTTGGTAAAAGCATTGGAACTCTATAAAGAAAATTTTTAAGATACACTAAAGGGACCTTCAATGTTACATTACAATATGAAGGATTAGATTATATTATCAATGGATATGTTAACTTTGATTATGTATGTAGTACTAATGAAAGTCAATCTACAAAAATAAGTGAAATATGTAGTCGTTGCATAAGAAAGTAAAAAATTAGTATGGTTAAGTTCAGTATTGGAATAATTCATAAATAAATAAGAGAAGTTCTCATTAGTTTGTGATAACAAAAGTGCTTTATATCAAGTAAGGAATATGACCTTCCATTTAAAATCAAGCACATATGACTTTAATTTCACTTAATTCATGAGAAATAGTAGGAATGAATTGTGGATGTGAAAAATAATTTATACAGAAGAAAAATATGATAGATTTTATAAAAATGGTAGTTAATGTTTACAAGTTCATTTGATATTGATCCTTTTCACTTTGATGGAATTGTAAGCAACTTGGCAAGGACAAAATAGAAATAATGTGTGAAGATTAATTGATTCTCAATCAAATATTTATTTAGCATATTGATGCATCAATTTGATTAGAATCATATATTTGAATTTTAATAAAAGGAAATAGTTCATAACAATAAGCTTTATATGGTGATTAAGGGAAGAAGGTATATAGTGGAGATATATACAAGATGGCTTATCTAAAACTAATTTTAATTTGAAAAATTGAGATGAGCGACTATAGATATTTTGGTTCAATTAAATAGCCATGAAACTTCTTGTTTCAAGCATCCAAGAGTTGTGAGCTTATAATAAATCGCATATTATTTGTGACATATAGTGAGTGATAAAATAGAAAGTTTGAATGAAACTCCTAATTTCACTTCTAGTTCTTCAATTATTATAATATTATTGAGTTGGGATCTTGCTCTATGAAGTTTGATTTTCCTAATAGAAATATATAGCTAAAAATATTTGGATGTAACTATTTCAATTAAAAGAAAGCCATAAAATAGTAACTAAGAACAATTTTATTTCAATCAAGATAAAAATAGATATTAAAATTAGGTTAATGAATTCAAATTAAAGAGAATAAATGTGTTGATTGTCTACATATATCCATAACCCAAAAATTTAAAAAAGAAAAAAAGAAAAAGATGACCAATAAAAAATTGTCCATGAAAAAGAAAATACAATGGCATCTCTAAGATGTTAGTGAGGAAAAATAACTTTAAAAGCACTTTTTAGATCTTTTACTTCTTCTTCCTTCATTCATTGTGGTTCTTAATTTTGAAAAAAATATTCTTACAAATGATAATGAAAGAAAACAATTCTTTATATATCTATATCTTCCTTTTATATCTATGGTCGACACCTTTATCTCTCTAAAAAAATCTCATAAAATCTCTTTCTTTTTATTTATTTGATTATTATATGAATTCATATTATAAAAGAAACGAAATAACAAGATGCATTTTATTTTATTTTCTTCTATCTTACATTATAAAATTTTTAGGAACGTTTTCTTTTTCACTTTTACATATATTTATAAGTTCATTAAATGAAAAGAGGAGGGATCACTTTTGTCTTAATGAAGAAAGCATTAATAAAAGTTGATTAAAAGAGAAATTGAAACAAAATAAAAAAGCAAAGATAAAATTTATGTTATATAAATTGAGAATTAGTTTTTTGTGAAGCTTCAATTTCAATTCATTAGTTTATTTAGACAGAAAGCGTGACAGATGTTATTAAAGAAAGGTCTGGTTTGAAATGTATGTCTAAGGATAAAGGAGGACTAAAATTTCATTATATTAGAACTATGAAAAAAGTTTCAAACTAAAAGAATACGGAAGCTTCATATAAACCATATATCATTATAGGTTCAATATGTACACATTCTTGCTTAAATGGAACTAACTTCTAGTAGGTGAAACCTAAGGATAAAACCTTTTAGACTCTCAATTATATTTTGAGTCTAAAAAAAATCCTTTATAATGATTAAAGCGAATTATAAGGAATAATAGTAAGACTTAGTTCTAGTTTGATAATTAGCATCTACAAGGCCCTCTTTTAAAATTTTAAGTGTCGAAGCAAATGTCTAATCTGCCTCAATTTACTAAAATATATGTTATATTCAAAGCAATACCCGGGGCTAACCAATTTTTGGATGGTTTTGCTACTATCAAGTAAATTTCTTAAGAGAATACCCAATCATAATGAGGAGGATGTTGTAATTTGTTTAAGGCAAAATTTTAGGAATTCTAAAAACAAATTCTATGTATAAATTTTCCCTAGCATTAATTAATAATTTTTTTAAGAAAAATTTAGTTTGCTTTTATAAAAATCTTTTAATTATTCCTTCATTTTGTGGATAGAAGTGAAACAAAGGCTTAAGACTAAAGATATTTCAATAGTTTTTTAATTTTATCTATCTTATGCATTATGCAACTAATAAAATGAATAATATACTCTTATTCAAACATCATTACTCCTTAAAAATCTAGTACAAGTTATAAATTATTTTTAGTTTGATTTATAATTTAGTTGAATTTACAAACGTATTCGATTCGGAAAGCAAGGTGTAGTTTTTTTTTCCAAAATAAAGTAACTCACTAGTAGGCCTAGAAAGGTAAACACAGGAAAACGTATAAGGATGTAATGCCAAAAATAAGATGTAATTAGGCAACAAAATAGCCTATCATCTATATAACTACTTGTTAAGAATAAATCTATATTACTCCAATCTCCATCTGCTTTTAATATGATAACTCATATCCTCAGTGACTTGTTGATCAACAAGTATCTATTTAATGCAGCAATAAGTTATGTATGAGATTGTATGTTTCTCAGTATGAGTATTCTTGAAAAATATTTGGTTTCTCCCATTCCAAATTGAATAAACAAAGAATATTAGACTGAGCTTTTCTAAGTCTTTTATATTGATTCTTTGCCCAAATTAAAATACTCTCTCAATTGGTTGCAAGGAAAAATAGATTCATATTATGTTACATTCTAGCCTATAATGTAGCTGTGAAATTACATTTGAAGAATATATTATTTATAGATTAATCTAATCATTTCTTCTCTTTTGTCTATCTTTAGTCTTCAATCTCCCTCTAGCTACCAACCAAGTAATAAAGGATGCTTTAGAAATCAAGGAGCCTTTCCACATAATGTTGTGCTAAGGAATGATTGAGAATTGGGGTCTTATATCTTTTAGGCATGAAGAAATGGAGAACTCTCCATTACTACTAATAGACCAAGTAATTTTGTCTTTAACTACAAAATTCGGCATGTAGCTTAGAAAGTGATATTGTAATCTGTTTGCTAGTCTACCTGTGGTTTGTGAAGCCTTTTGAGCTATAACATTGGAAACTTTTGTGTTAATAGGCAATCTACAAATATGTGTTACCAAATCTTCTCTCTCGATTAGTGGACTTTGACAAGTCCAACTGTCAAATCAGAAACCATTTCTTATCTTCATTTTGATAAAAGGGTAAGCAATCAGCCGATTTTCAGCATTTAAATAAATGGCCATAAATGCTCATCTTTCTTTGCAAACAATATAGTTTTACGATAAAGAAAACTCCATATTCTTTAATTTAGTATTTAGCTGTATTATCTATGTTTGTTGGAGAGAAAGAAATCATTTAATATTAAAAACAAGCAAAATAACATAGAATAATTTATTCAAAAATTTTTCAACTAAAATTAAGCGCAAATCTCAATTTTATTAAAAACCTTTTAGAATATCAAAGCAAGTTGTTTCCTCTAAGACCTAGCATTGCTAATATAAGTTGTAATTAGGTTTTTCTCTCCCCCTTTTTCTATTAGTATATCAAATTCTTAGACTAACCTTTCAATGTGTTTCTTTTAATGAAATCCATTTAATTATCAAAAGAAAAAATCAATCCATTAGTTTCTTTAATTATAATCAACTAAAATATCTCTACCTTTTAAATTCAAGGAATTGAAGATCAGATTTATAACTCCTCAATAAAATCATCCTATTGACTCCTCATAAGAAAATTTAGTTTTTTCTCATTCTTTTACTATCATAATATTGATTTTTCTACTTTCAATTTATTATGCCAATAAATAGAATGTAAGGTCATGCATTAATTTGGGTCTCTTTCCATTAAAAGAAAGAATCAAAATTGAATTCTGTCTCTAAGAGTTTCAAAAATTATCTCCAATTTGAGTTCGTGGATTCTGTCGTGGTTTGGAATAGTCTTTAGTGTTTTTAGCATAATTGCACATATCGAACCGAATTACATGATATTAGTTTCATTTGAAAGTTGAGACATAAAGAAACAATTGTGGGTGGCGTCATTTGGTAACATTGCGTCCGCTTAGTTTTTAGGTGCTAGGATTTTCTTAAGAAGAAACACCCTTGTTTAGTTACAAGGTTATTATAACTTAATAAAAGAATAACATTTATTTAGAAATAAGTTTGAGTTATTCTAGATTTAGGATTTTGTTTTTCCTTATGAAGGAAGTATTTGATCTTATAGGCTAAAGTATAGAGATACTTAAACAAGCGTGTGGATGCTTGCTAGAGAACAAGTTCACTGAGCAAACCCGATATGAGAAATCCATTTGGAACATTACTTGTATGTCTATGAAATTCTCATTGTGATGATTGTACAAGTAATCCTTTGACTTAAGATCATCAAAGTTATCTTGTATGGGAATTGCTATGTTTTGATACTACTCGTTATCTATTTCAAAGGTCGTTTAAATGATAGTCATTGGATGTAGCATGAACTATATGGAGATAGTTGAATGATCAAGATAGGATTCATCACCCTAAAGTAATTAGAGATAATGTTCTGTTGCTTGAGATTAATATTGATTCAGGAAATCCTTGACCAAGGTGGAATGATATTTTGTAAACAGTTTAGAAATATCATTAAATGAATCAATAGCTAATGGCGAAGAACTAATATAATTTGACTCAAAATACAGTAAACATTAATTTCATGCTCTATGTTTAATTGGAACATTAGTTGATGAAATGATTGAATTATACAGAAAAATCACGCACGGAAAGGTTAATCAAAACCACTTTGACATTCCTAAATATTTGGGTAGTTATGATATGTTGCTAGATACCAATCTTGATCTATGATTATAAATTATTTAATTGAAGAATTAAAGATAAATTAAAAAGAGTTCTAATTTATCTAATTCTAATTATGAATTAGATTTAGAATTTATAATCATTGTCAATATATTTGAGAACCTAACGGGTCTCACATATAGAATAGGTTGGAGAGAGTAAAGTTAATTTAATCAAGTTGGATTTGATTATGAAGTTTGAGAAACTTTATAATTAAATATGATATATTTAATAAATAAAGATCAATATAAGAAGTTGAATCTTATTTGGGCATAATTGGTATTTAATTAGAATTATTTGTAATTTTAATTAAAGTTTAATTGAAATTAGTATTTAATTTTAATTAAATTACTAAAATGTCCAAAACTTATAATAAATAGGCTTAAGCTCTATGAAGCTAGTACTTCATGCTTAACCCTCTCTGTAAGAGTTACAGAATTCTCTCAACTAATTTTGTGGATAACGTTATAGGTCGGACACTTGTGCGCTACAGTGGTTGAAACGGATCGGTTTAGAAAACGGTTCAAAGAATATAACAAGATAAAAATCAAGCTTCAGAATAAGGTATTAATTAAATTTTCGTTTTTTATTATTCGTGTTAATTATTTTATAGAATTAAATAGATCTTGGTTTTCAGAAAATCAAAAGTTAGGAAAAAGTTTCGTGATTATTCTGTTGCAGTCCAGATTGGATTCCGACCAAGTTTCGCAATAGAATTTACTTCAGATGATCAAGTATCTGCAATGTCACTAACATAGAAAAGGAAAACACTTGTGTACTTGTTTTGGTCAGCTTGCGAGTGTTGTGTAGCAACTGTCATAATGACACGCACACACATAGACAACATATGTTCATAATCCCCCTGTCGCCTCTTCTTACATGGGTTTGTATATAGTTGAAGCTATTTTGTTCGCATCACTGTCAAGAGACTTGTGTCGCAAGGAAAATCTTTAAGGCCTTCGATGTATTCCTCTTCGTCTTCTTCTTCTGGATCTTGTGATTCTTTTGACCTGCTTTGAGCG
>JANSVI020000637.1:498689-510710 GCA_025434765.2 Erythroxylum kapplerianum | reverse complement strand
AATTGCGTGTTTGTTTTCTTTTTCTCTTTTTGGGTTTGGATTGTTATATTGATAATTCATATCAACAATTGTCTTTGGCATTCTTCCTGTACCTTAATTGCATCAACTTTTCATTTGGGTATTGTTCTTTTTATCCACGTGTTTATAAATTTCTGGATCCTGCCCTAGTTGTTGGACTCTTCTCTTACTTCAATAAGAAAGCTAGGGGTTTGCTCATTAAGGACTACATCTTCAACTAGAATATAACAATCTCTACTTTGTTTATTTTCTAGTGTCATTACCATTTTTCCTTTCTTTATTATTGTAAAGTGATTCCGAAAGCATGCTTAGCAACTCAGCATAGAATGTTAGTTTTGGGTATTGAAGTTAAGGATAAAGGAAGAAGTAAAATACTAGGACGTGTACTAAAGTTAGAAGGTGGAATTTGAAATGGGACATGGTGGAACAATTTAAGAATAGAATAAGAAATGGAGAGCCAAATGGACATTGGAAGCAGGTGCTAATCAGATGTGGGAGGGAGTAGCAACTTTGGTAAGGAATACTGCCAAAGAGATATTGAGAGTTTCTAAAAGGTCGTGGGGTGATAAGATGGAATCTTGGGGGTGGTTTGAAGATGTACAAGAAAAGGTGAAGGCTAAAAAGGAGCATATAAAGCCCTATTGGAAAGTACCACAAAGGCAGAGAGAGAAGCTAATAGAGAAAGGTACACACTGACAAAGAAAGAGGCAAAGAAGACAATTTCACTGGCTAAAGATGAAGCTTACGAGAATTTACATAGGGGATTGGATAAAAAACAGAGACTTAGATCAAGTTTGATGTATAAGAGATGAAGCAGAGCATGTGCTCATGGAGGAAAATGACATCAAGAGTACATGACAGAGGTACTTCTTTTGCCTTTTTAGTGAAGGCATAACTGACAACATCTCTATAGGTGACCTCAACAAGTTTAAGAGATTTCATAACTTGTCTCGGTGTACAGATCATAGTGGAAGAAATTAAAAAAAGCTTTGAGGGAGATGAAGAGCAGAAGGGTAGTAGGACTGGATGAGATACTCGATAGTAGGACTGGATGAGATACTCGAGAACTTTAGAAGAGCCTAGATGTAGAAGGTCTTAATTGGCTAGTAAAACTTTTTAATGTGATCCTTGAGGTTGTTAAAATGTCGAATGAATAGAGACTGGGCATGTTAATTCCTTTATAGAAGGATAAAATGGACATCCAAAATTGTATCAACTATAGAGGCATCAAACTAGGTAGGCATACCATGAAGCTGTGGGAGAAGATAATTGAGAAGATAGTTAGAAAGGCAACTTTTATATTGGAAAACCAATTTAGCTTTATGCCAAGATGATCCATGACAGAAGCGTTACATCTCCTTAAAAGATAATGAAATATTACAGGAAAAGATAGAGAAATTTGCACATGGTTTACATTAATTTAGAGAAGGCATATGACAGAGTTCCAAGGGAAATCATGTGGAGGTGTTTAGAGATTAAGAGAGTTCCTATGTCTTATAAACGAGTGAATAGGGATATGTATAAAGGGGCAATGTCTAGAGTAAGGATGATAAGAAGAGACACAGAGATTTTTTCTATTGACATTGGGCTACACCAAGGCTTCACATTAAGCCCTTTTATGTTCGCAGTAGTAATGGATGAGTTTATAAAGAATATTTAAGGAGATGTGCCTTGATGTATGTATTTGCAGACAATATTGTTTTAGTGGATGCAATTAAAGAGATGGTCAATATTAAGTTAGAATGTTGGATATAAACGTTAGAGTCAAACAGTTTTTAAATGAGTATGACTAAGATTAAGTACTTAGAATGCAACTTTTGGGGTTATCAGGTGGCTACCGATATGGATTTAAAAATTGTATTCAAAGCTATACCATGAAAAGAATGATTTAAGTATCTAGGGTTTATCATCTAAAGCGATGGAGAGATTGATAAAGATATAGTCCATCGTATCAGATCAAGGTGGCTCAAATAAAGAAATGCATCAAGGGTCTTATATGACAAAAAGATATCACTCAAGCTTAAAGGTAAATTCTTAGGCCAATCATGTTATATAAGGCAAAGTGTTGATTCATTAAACAAATACATAATAATAAGCTTTTGCTGACAAAGATGAGGATGTCCTGGTAGATATGTAACCTTATAAGAAGAGATAAGGTCGGGGATCTTATGGTAATAGACAAATTAAAGTGGCAGGTATTCATGACAAATTGCGAGAGATAAAGCTTTTTCAGGCAATTTATTGTTAATATTTGAAAGGTTCTGTATATACGCTATTTTTGTATTGCCTTACCTATTTTTATTATTAATGTTACTATTATTTCTCTTTATTATTTATTTGTATTTATGTATTTAGTTATTTTATTACATTTTTAATGTTTATTTGACTTATTACTTTGTTATTTTATTTTATTATTTTTGTTTGGCATATATGCACACCTATTTTTAATTTTGTAGTATTTCATGATATATTGCATGTGGATCTATCAAAAATAGTCTTTTTATTAGGTTGGTATAAGGTTGGGTACTATTGGGTCTCTGTGGATCTCATGGTTCAACAGGATTTCGAGTGAGTGTAGATGATAGTGATGATACTTTTGATAATAATTTAACATCCATTTACACAAAGTCTTGATTAATGAGTCACATTTATACAATACGTGGTATATTTATAAACATGGATTTTCAATAATGAAAATACCTTCATGTGAACTTTTGGCACCTTCAATTATTATTATCAAATAAACTATCGACCTTTAGCTTTTAACTATTTAAATCATAATTTAATTAGATTAGTTAGGATCCATGACATCTATAAGATTGATAAATCTTTTTGTTGTTGTAATCAATGTCCTGGATTTAGAGAACGTCTTTTAACTTGTGGAAAGACAAAAATAAATTTATAAAAAAGGATTATGCAAAAAGGGAAAACGTCATTTAACTTGTGGAAAGACAAAAAACATTTCATGAATAATAATAATAAAATGCAAATATAAATAATTATATAATTTTTTATTAAAATTCTTTCATTAATATCAGAAATATGCATTCTAATCATTGTAGTTAACGAAAGCAATGTACATATACTTATTCATTTATTTATTTATTTTAATATAATTATTGGTTTATCTACTAAGTTTAAACTTAAACTTAAATTTTAGTTAATCATAACTGGTAAGTTAAATTTCAAATAAAAACGATAGCTATTTATTATTTATAAATATTATAGCTGAATTTTTTATCTTAAATTAATAAGATATTTTAAAGTTTTCTAATGAGATAAGGGAAAGAATAATATGCTAGTGCTTTGAATACTTATCATGTTTATATCTTACAAAGGATTTGAGCAAAGTAGAAACAACTTTTTTTTAATCAAGGAATTGTCAAAAATACAAAGACTACTAATCGAGGGAATTCAATTGATTATTATTGACATTAATTTTAGAATTAAAATATCGCACATTGTTTTAAATATATTTTTTAAGATTATAAATAACTTTTATATTTTATAAATTTATAAAATAATCTTCAATATATTGTATTGTTTTTTCCTATGCTTCGAATTGAATTCATTAACAAATTGTATTCAATTATATTAACGAGATTGAACTGAATTCAATTTACACTGTTTGAAATAAACTCATCAATGTTATAATTGAATTCAATTATACTGTTTGGAACACAATCAAAATGAATTCAATTATTTCATATGATATTTTTATGAAATGTTGTCTCGTTTGTAATTCAATTCACGAGAGTTTATAGCTGAATTGAATTTATAAAAATTAGTAGGTTTTAATTACATATGTAAATTAAATTAAATTCATCTTCATTTTTCTATTTTAAACAGTTGAATTGAATTTAAATTTGTCCAAACAAGTTGTAAGTGTTGGTATATTTTAACTTGCATACTATATGATAAAAGGGATGATGAGCGGAGCACTCATATACTCGTCCCGAAAAGGGAATAACAACGACGAATAAGCGAAGTTGAGAGGCGATAGCATCCGTCGACGACAGCGACAAAAACAGGCGGCGACACCAAAGAAAAACCTCTTGAAAATAAAAGACAGTTGAACTGAAAACTGTGCAAGTTGGGCAAAACGACGCTCCAGAAATGTGTCAAAAATTTAAAAGCGAGTGTACACCTCCTACTTAACGGCCCTCTTTGTTTTAATGTTTTGACCGTTAACGCCCCACCCAAACGCCGTCAACGTACTGGAGGGAAATGGATCAAAGCCAAAACTTAAAAATCAATTTTCACACTCACTCGCAACTCTTCGTTTCCCCGCCCGCTCCACACTATCTCTCGCTTTCTCCGTGGTTCCTTTTGCCCTCAACTTGTAATCGAGGGCAAAATCGTTTGGAGCCCTAAAAATTAGGGTTACAGTGGCCTCAGTTACTGTCCGACTACATCGGGCTCTCTCTCTCTCTCTCTCGATATGCTTTTCGTTCTCATCCGATAGGTACCGTCTATTTAACTGATTCGTTTGAGGTTCTAGCTTCTGATTTTTGGATTGTAAATCTAAATCTAAACTTAAATCTGACTCACTCGTGTTACACTTGATTTGATAAATGTCGAGGTAGGACTTGCCATAGGTTTCTTGTAGTGAGTACTGCATCATTGAATATGTTGTCTTTAAGTTATTCATCGCAGTTACCTGACTTGTGCTATCCGACTTTTTCTTAGTGATTCAACGAAATGAAATGTTTGATAATTTCAGAGATGTTGATATTTCCTATTTTAGGTTACTTACATCTAAATATTTGATGTACAATAAGTGTTTTTACTGGTCATAAGTCAACATCTCAGACATGTAAAGTGATTGAGTGTTAGCTGGATTGCGGTTATTTTATGATACAACTACATGATCCTCGGTAATTTATAATATGGAGATGCATTTCCATTAAGGGGAAACCTATTTGCAATGAGTAATTGGTGTATCTGATTCTTTTTTTGACCTAAGGTGCGTTTGTGAATTTTAAATCAAATACAGAAATGAGCAGTTCACGGGTTAGAATCCAGTTGTTTTTTTTCCCTTAATGCTTCTGATTCTGCAATAATTGAAGCAAATTTAGGTCGTGAGCTGAGAGGTGGAACTGCTGTGGAAGTAAGCACACAAGAACACTTTATGGCAAAAGTTGCTACATCTAGTTCATTAGGATCCACTTCCCTTCAACTTGGTGGTGGTGCTCTGAAAGTTGGCCAGATGGTGAAAAGAAAGACCCCATCTGAACTTAGAGTAAGTTTTGGTTTCATTACCTTGTCTTGAACGTTGCTGGTGTTTACTTTTTGGCCACTCGGATCATTTATAAAATTTGTTTAGCCTGGTATTATAATAACTGAGAGTGACTGGTAGCTGTTTCATTGGAATGATGTTGACAATATATTTTTGCAATTTCATGCTTGACACCTGTCATACAGGGTTCTTTATTCATACTAGAATGAATTGTCAAGTGTAGATTGTATTCTCATCTTTTGTTGTATATGCTAATGCATTCATATAATTCTGTTTTCCCTTTTTTTGTTCAAAGGAAATAAACCACTTTGTTTGCCAATCAAGGGGTTTGAACATAGATTATACCTAATCTCATACTATCATAATAACACTTTCTTTTACCCCCTAGTTAGATTTGCAAATGCAAAAGACTACATTTGACTGTTGAATTTGTGCTTCATAAGAAGCGGAATCATTTAATTTAGCTTAATGCTTGAGGAGGACAGTCACTGCATCTGCCTTGGACTAATTTTCAATTTCTTAGTTGTTTTTTTACTGGAATAACTGTTGCTTTTTGAACATTTCTGATGGCTTGCAGGGAGAACAGTTGAAGAGGAAAAATCCTATAGAGCTTGTAGATGAATCTCCAGCTCCATCACCTGTTTCAATGACGTAAGTTCCTACTCTTCTTCTTTTTCTCTTTAATGCTTGTACCTTATTGGCTTGGCTTGCTTAACAGTGTCTTCTTGCTTCTCAGTAATTCCACTGAAGTAGATAATGGGCTCAAGAAACCAGATTTACCAAAGAATCCTAGATACATTGACACCAGGGTGGATGAAGTGTTTCCTGCCAGAAAATCCAGGCTAAGGATGCTCTCTGGAAAAGAAAATTCAAAGGTAATAGCCATGACTGATGTAAAGATCTAAGTTTTTGAATGTGGATGTTGTTGTAGATTGATTTAGTCTTTTCATTGTATAACATTTGTTTTCTATTAAAAGCAGGGAAATACATCCATTGAACAACCTAACAACCAAAAGAGTTTCTCCATGCTTTCAAATTTGGCTGCCAAGAGACAACTTTCATGGTAGATGTAACAGATTGTTCTTTGTACCTAATCTGAAGCAAGCATCAGTTCAAATTTTCTCACAAATGTTTTATCTATCTCCCAACAGTGAGAAGAATTCTGTCTCCTCTACTGAATTTTCCATAGATGGTATGATGCCAGCACACCAAACACTTGAGAGGTGTAGTCAAAGTATATTTCGCAGTGTTACTGAGATTTCATCAGGAGTAGAAAAATTCTCTGGCTCTTCAGTTGTTGACATGGTATGGTTTTTGAACAGTTTTTTTCCTTAATTACTTTTAAGTAAAAATCCACGCTTAAGAGCAAATATCCTTTCAGAATAAAGCATTAAAAGGACTTGTTGCTGGTGCACCTGCTCTAAGTTCTGTAGTGACTGCGGATTCTCTTG
This sequence comes from Erythroxylum kapplerianum, assembly GCA_025434765.2. NCBI lineage: Eukaryota > Viridiplantae > Streptophyta > Magnoliopsida > Malpighiales > Erythroxylaceae > Erythroxylum > Erythroxylum kapplerianum. The sequence goes on along the minus strand of JANSVI020000637.1, from coordinate 504,002 downwards.
AAAAACATGCCAATAATACTTCAACTTCAGGGAATGTCTGCTCCGAGTTCTGTATTCCCAGCCTCAAGACTCCTCTTGATCTTACTTTGAAAACCAAAATGAGAGTGCTATCCTCTTGTTCAGTTAGTTGGTAAGTATGCTACTATACCCTATGTCTCTTTATTCTACCCTGTTGTCTGTGCTTAGTCCAATTAACTCCTGACGCAGTTCACTTACATGTTTTTTTTTCTTTTTTTGATATTTTGATAAATGGTCTTCTAAAAAACAAGGAAAATTTCTTCATTCTATTTTTTTTGAATTCTTCCTGCTTGTATGCATAGTTGTCTAAATATCCAATTTAATTCTTTTGAGGCTCGAAACTTACCAATGGATGCAAGGGAGGAAGGTGTTACGCCATTAAGCTACTGGTCATTGGGCATTTTGATATATATTAGTTTATTATATAACAGACATTTGATATTCATTCATAAAGTAAAAGAACATGCACTTATTTAAGTCAATCTGTCTAGAGATGGCATTAGGCGGGCTGGGCTTGGGCCCACTTGACCCGGGCGACCCTCTTTTTTCATTTTGAAAATGATGTTGTTTTGCTTAAAATGTCATCGTTTGTACTTAAACATTGGGAATTCAAGCTGGGCTGTATATCCTGGGCCCGAGTGGCAGCGGCCTGTTGAATTTGGGCTGGGTTAGATTCGGGCTCAATGTCATCCCTAAATCTGTTATTGAATATTTTCAGGACTTCTCTTTCTAACCTGAGAAATCTTTGAATGATAATGTTAAATGAACAGCTTATGTAATGACAAACAGTAGTTTTGCTTTATAGCAGCTATATAGCTGGGCTATTCAACTTTTACTCTGATCTTGTGGAGATAAATAAATGGTTTTATTATGGGGATTTCTGGTTAACCACAGATGTGTGTTTGTACCTTGCTATGTATTTTCTTGTTTCTTTTTCCTTCTCTCTTCTGCATTATTTGAATCCCAGGTAATCTCAATAGTAAAGATCTGGTGAATATTTTCATTTGTAGCATTGCCATGTTCATCTGATTTTAAGAATTGCAGATTTTCCCTTTGCTGAATCTTGACCATGGATATTCTCCATTGTATTATTTCTTTCTCCTATTATTGGATATTTATTCCTTCTTTTATTTTATTTGTAGGGTTTCATGTAGCTCATATATGTCCTGTGCTGAATTTGGGCTTAATGACTTTTACGTAATTGATGCGTTTGTTGCCAACTTTTGAAGAGCTCTGCTAGTTCCTGAACTTCTGATCTATGATCTCTTTTTTGTTCTAGATCCTCTACCTTTCCTTAAGGACTTATCTTTGGGATCCGACATGCTATGTCGACAAATGTATATGATTTCACAGTAATCTTGTCACAGTTGGCTAACACCCAGTTTTGCAATTTGCAGGATTCATAGGTCAATTATGTGCAGTACATACCTTGGTGTGCCATGTGCCATTCCTCAATTTGGTTCTGCAGATCATAGTAGCTTAAAGCAAACATTATCTACTGAAGTTTTAAAGTCTAATGTTCTACACTCCTGGGTTTACCCTCAATCTACATTACCACCATCTGTCATAACTGTATTGGCCTCAGCAGGAGCAGAGGAAGGTTTGTTAAGTGTGAACATAAGTTGAATACCTCTGATTTCATTTCTTTTCTGAACTTTTTTCTTCTACAATGTGGAAACAGATTTTTTAAGGAAAAGGCAACTGTCATGGGAAGAGTCATTTCGCAGTCTTTATTACATGCTACGAAAGAATATTTGCAATATCTTCTATGGTAAATTCCAATGCCGATTCTTGTGCAATATTTTAAATTGTTCTCCCACATTAAACACTAGTTCTCTAAAGAAATTCTAAAAATGTTTACAAAATATCAAGTTTATGGTCATGCTTATGACATGGTCGAATTTGCATATAGGGTGCAGATAGATTTCTAGTTATGCCTGTCTCTTTATTGTTAATCTAGTTGTTATTAACACTTTTCCATGCCATCCTTTTGGTTTGGGCTTGGTAATTTGAGGTATTCACAAAATATTAATCAGAAAGCAATTTTCAATTATGAACTTTTACCTTAAACTTGAGATTTATGTCCCTATTACATTGATCATACATTAAATTACTGTTTTCTGGTTGTAGTTTGTGCTTCACATTTTGTGGTGATGTTCATCGCTAGCGAGGAACCAGGGAAATCCAAATGCAATGCATACATCTCTCAGTCAACAAGAAGTTTGAGGTCATTGCTGAAGGAGCATGTAAGATATTCTGGTTATTGATGAATTTTCTGGTTTTTTTTATCCCTGTTTGGTCATTTCCTTTTCAGTTTGTCCTACTATGGTGGCTATGAATAGCTTTGAACTAAACTGCTTCTTGATAGAACATATCCTCTAGGATTTGAATGTTGTGATATGATTGCTTTTTCATTGAATTCTGAAAGTCCTAAAGTTTGACCACCTTAAATTTTGTATGGATTAGGATGTTTGTTTCTCTATGCCACTTTGCAATTCTAAGGAAGAGCAGGTCACTACTGAATATCTACTTGAGCTGTCAGAGATCGAGAAACAGAATTTAGGCCAGGTTTGCTGTTGTTCCTTTTCCATTAGCCTATCTCATTGTTTTTCAGTACCTAATTTAACAATAAATTCCTTTATCTGATATTTGGATTATTAAGATTGCAGCTAATTTGGATGGTTCTGCTTTCAAGATCCTTAGGCTCTCCATTCTAATTTGTTTCTTCTGGTGGATATTAATTGGTGTTTTCTCCAAATGTGCAGACTCGAAAACAAAGTTCACTATTTGATATTGATAATAGCCCTCAGTCTCTGCTGGCTTTCTATGGAAATAAGAGTGTGCATGGATTATATGATATTTTGTTGAACTACAGGTGGTACAGTTTCTACTTTGATGAGCTGTTGGTTTTCAAAAAGATTTTATGTATAGTGTATTTCCTTACCTATTTGTGTGGCTTGTCTTCAGGTCTTTCCTTACCTATTTGTCTGGAACAGATGTTCCTGTATTATATTCGCCTCTCCCATTTCAAAATGCTTCCATTTCTACTCCAGAGGTGGGTGATATTATGCTCTGTGCTTCTTAATTTGTTTAGTTGGATTCACTGCAACTCGAGTTTAAACATCAAAAAGGCTTGATATCATGATTGTCTCTATATTCTGGTTTCTTGTTTAGTCATGATTTTTGATGTGATGATATTTCAATTCAATTGCCCACATTTGCTCTGCTATTGTGGCCAGAACTCTTTCACAAGATATAGAAGCTCAATTTTGTTGTCATTACAAATGTCTTGTTCCAATGGAAAGTTTTACTTGCCTTTTCTTGGTGCTTGATACTAGTATGCTCTTTGACAGCTTGTATCCTTGTTTCACAGATAAAGTGCATGGAGATGAAAAGAAGCGATCATGGTGAATCAGTGCAAGGTTTCTGTTCTAGCATCGAAATTAAGGGTGACTATGTTCCTTCTTGGATTGTTTGCCGTGTTTGCTCTCTCCTGGCTTCTGAAGGGAAGAACTTTGAGGCAAGGTAAGATAAATTGATATAGCATCTTCAGCTTGTGTAAATGGAGCAGGAAACTCTGTAACTTGGTAATAAACTGTTGCTATGATTTTGGTAATTTTCAGCTTCATCACAGAACATACCTCAACTGGCTTGAATGTGGCCCTCGGAACAATTTGTCAGAAATCTGATTTTCAAGCTTCAACAACTGATTGTTTGCAACAGAGCAGTCATGCTTTTGGCTTGGAAGCTATTGTTACTCATTCCTTGCAGTCAGGTTTCTTAAAAGGTTTAAAGTACAATGATGGTTCTTATACAGCTTCTTTGTCTCCCATATAGCATTTTGTGTTTGTGATCTACGTAAAAGATGTAATGTGCATGATTCCGATGAAGAATGAGCCCGGAGAGATATTAGAGGGGAGAAATTTTGTACTTTATCGTGTATAATCTTATTTCACGGAAGTAACTCATTGTGACAGACCCTACGCTTTTCCTGAAATGTCTGTCAACTATAACTTATTTTGCTTAATATGATCAGCTGAAAATTCCATTTCCTTTTTCTTTCTTTTGCAGTATGAGATTTTAGTTTCATGTTTCAGATGTGATTGCCATTAGTAACTCATTCTTAATCATTTGGTTAACATAATGGGTGGTTGAAGGTTGATTGAAATCATAACAATAATTAGGTTGAGTTTGGTTCAACCAAGCATCTGCTTGTAACGTTATGTTGGTTTTAAGAAAGCTGCATCACTCAACTGGGAATTCATATCATGAAAGCATCTAAAAAGGGGAATTTACCGATAGCCTGCCTGACGATAGATGAAATTTTAGTGACGTCTGTCTGTAGGTAACTGAGAGAATAAAGAAAAGGAGGAGACAGAATTGGAGGGAGAAAAGAGAATCAACAAATCATTTTTTTTGAATACAAAAGAGTAAAAAAACGAGGCCTAAACAGAGGGCCTTGGGGTTAAGACCCCAGACGCATCCTCAGAAAGGATTGCAAGGCATCTTGAAGGGGGATGGGTTAAAGAAGTAAATCCGGGTCCATACAATTTTGCATTAGAAGCCAACCAATCAGCGCAACGATTTCCTTCGTGAAAGACATGACAAACTCGAACCGTCTTTGATTATCTAATTTGGATCTAATGGATTACTATATTTTCTTAATATTAATTGAATAAACTAAGGAACATGATTAAACAATAAAAGTATTTTTCTTTGTAATTGATAGATTAATTTTATTTTACCCGTGACTTTATATTAATATAAGTACCTTACCTTAAATTTCTAAACATAGAACGTGAACTCATGAAACAAAGTCTTCTCTTTCGATCTACATGCAATGTCTTGTCTGTTTCTGTTACTTAAGACGTGCTTTCGACTTCTCACCACTTGCATAAATATACACAAGCATCAACTATATCAAAACATGTCCACCATAACACGATCATGCAAGCTACTTTGGCACGCCGCCACCCGCCACCGGCGACATCACCGTCTCCACGCCTTGTTCGTAGCCGGAGCGGAGTTGAAAACAACTCGACCTCTCCAAACATATGCCAAAGACATGCTACTGATCGATCAAAGTCGACCTCGCGAACAGGAACCATTAGAAACGACGAGAATCTTTACCCTTCAAGCTCTGGCACAAGCACAACCCTTTCATCAAACTTCAAGAGAAAGTCATGCCAAGACAATAGGAATAGCACCAGAGATGGGTTGGGATACAATTTTGATTTGGTGCTGCAACTTTTTGCCAAGATTTCACAACCTTGTTGTTGGGTTCATCGTGGATCA
>JANSVI020000635.1:105136-116102 GCA_025434765.2 Erythroxylum kapplerianum | reverse complement strand
GTGGTTCCCCTTTTCGCTTCAGGTCTCCTGACTCAAAAAATCTAACGCCACTCGTCTTGGCTTCCTGAGAATGTGATATAAATGATGTTTCTCATCATGAGTTTCTATGATACTAAAATCAATCAGATGGACCAATACCAAAGATAGCGCATAGCATCTGACCAATCAAATTTAGGCCAATCCAATGCTTCAAATTCCATTCCTGAAAGAAAGACAACATACACAATTACACTTTTGTTTAACATTCATATGCCAAAACCAAAAACTGCGCGAATCCTGTGGAAAATATGGTCACGCCATCCTCGCTCTGTGTTCTCTGCCACAGTTGCATTTCCATATCTGCATATGATACAACAGAAAACCAAAAGAAATCAAGAAACCAAGATGACAAAGTAATTACAGTCCATCCACAACAGAAGAGGAAGAACAAACCTGTCTTCTTCAGGAATATCACTATGAATCAGCTTCAAAACGGTAATGCCATGTTCAGGCTCATCAAACGTCAGTCTTACCTGCAAAATTCATCACAATTCCATTAAAGCTAAAATATCACCCTGCAATACAAAATTCAACTTTTCAAATACCACGTGCAAGCAACAAAAACAAATCAAAACAGCAATCTTTACCGTGGAAATAGCACCATCTGGCCAGCTCCCAAACCGCCACTTCTGAACTATCAGCTTGCCTTCCTGTAACTCCACATTGCTTCCAGTAACCGAACCGTCAAAGAAACTAACCTCCCCACCAACCTCTCTACTGATCCTGGCATTACTTTGAGTAAACCCTCTCCACCTATTGTCATCCATCAATATCTCATACAAATCCCTAGCTCTACAATTGAACTTCTCCGTCATACTTATAGTCTTAAGCTCCTTCTTCGACTTCTTTTTCTCCGCCTTCTTCTCCGGCACCACAGTCGGAGGGTCCTTCAACACCGTCGCTGCCGTATCTTTCTCTGGAGCTATTTTCTTGGTCTCCAATTCATCCTTAGCAGGGCCGCCTTTGGCCATACTCTGCACATAAACCCTAATTTTCTCTTCAATCAACCCCTTTCCCTTACTCAGCATAGCCTCCTTCAACCTCTTTCCCACAGGCCCCTCGTCCTTAACCGTAATCCTAATCTCGGGGTCCTCGTCGGCGTTCTCGTCGGAGATGTAAGGAACGTCCACGGACCCATCCACCTTGAGAAGCGTCTTCCCCTCGGCATCCTTGGCCTCTCCCTCCCACGAGAGGCTGAGACTGAGCTCGTACCCGGGAATGATCTTTCCCTTGCGGATGTTCACGTAGGCCTCCCCGTCAAGCTTTTCGATCTTCTTGGTCTTGACGAAGAGGTTGCCTTCGTCGTCGAGGAGGGTGAGGTTGGAGAGAAGTTTGGAGAGGAGGTTTCGAGAGTATTCGAGGCAATCGGTCTCGGCCCAGTGCCAGTTGTGGACGTTGGTGCCGTCGGGCCTCTCCTCCACGATCCACCGCTTGTCGCCCTCTCCGTACCTGGCCATTCCACAAAAAGCAACTTCACTACAGAGGAAGCGAAGAGAAGAGGGAAAATAGAAAAGGAAGGTGGAGATCTGGAAGTTTCTTTAACAAACAACAGAACAGAAGAGTCTAGAATTTTCTGAGTCCTACTGTAGTTATTACAAAGAGAAGCCTTTGTTGATTTTGAAGAAGAGTCTAGAACGTCGCTTTCGAAATTTAGGGTTTTTGGACGCCTCAACTCGGTCGCCAACGTGGTTGACTCAAATCACCATCTTACTTTTCTCTTTGGACCCGATTACGTAATATCATATGTCGCTGTCGCATGGTCTTTTTTGAAAAGTCAACTGTAAAAGAGCATTGAGAAGTAGGTCTCTGATAAATAGAGAATTGAAATAATCAAGTATTCGAACCAACAAATCATCTAATCTATAAAGATGATATGCGAAAACATTCTCTCCCGACTTTTTGTAATCGTATCTTCTGTAACTGAAGCACGGAGACTGTGCATAATATTGCTTGTTTAGTTCATACTTTATCATGCTAAAAAAGTTTAGGCAAAGATGAATATAAAAGAAAATTAATTTATTTCGTCTCAAAATAATTTTATAGATAATACATTTAATTTGCAACATGATACGGTACACAACTTATCTTTAAGTGAAAAATATAATTACAATTGGCTCATTTAGCATACACATCGAAAACGGAATTAGTGTGCTGATCAATTGACTCATTTAGCTTCTTCAATTGAGCCAGGCCTGCATACATTTCAGAAGCCTCCAACACGCTTTTTGGATGCCCTATATCGAGACATGAATGGAGCTCTATATACAGTAGGGGACTAGGCTTTGCGAGATAGTCGGTTTTGTTTTCTTTTCTTTGTAAAAATAAAATATGACTATAATGTCAATATAATGACATAATTAGATGAAGTAATTAGTGTGGTTGATATCTATGCCCTTATTCCAACAGTCCACAAAGAAACCACATGTTATTATGAAATGATCATCTCCTCCATAATAAACAAGCAAGAAGATCATGACAAGTACGTATGTTGTATTTATAATAGATATTGATAATGTATGTGAAAATAAATTTAATGATGATGTTATTTTAATTTAATTTAAAAGTTCAATTTGTAGGTTGTGTTAACAGCACAACCGAGTGAAATTGTGATGGAAAGATCAAGGTAAGAAACTTCAATCGCTTTTAGTTGCCTCCTACAATACCTTCATCATTTTTTTCTTTGCTTCTCACTCACTGTGACACTTTGTTGAGTGTTATCAACCATCCATATCTAAAAGTAGTTACGTAGTTTGTCCATTTCATTCTTGGTAAACAATCTTTCTTAATGTTACCGCAAATTATCAAAAAAACAACATTACCTTCAACTTCCTATATCGGTGATAGGGATACCTTATCAATATCCAACACCTTATCGATATTGATTTAATCTCACATTGTAACTCTTTCGATCTTACCCCACTTGAATGATTCTTTCCATCTTACCCCACTTGAAGGGATTATTCAATCGACTAAATATTTATTGATAATTTCAAATTGTTAAGACCCTTAACTCATTATTAAGATAGTTATAAATCTACCTACGTAAGGCATAATACTTTTAACCTTTACAACATGGTCGGATCAACATCAACTACGGTATCAAGCAATTGTGTGTTGATAATGTAGTTAGCATTTGGATTCAAAAACACACTTAAGATATACAAGAGGAAGTTTCATCGAAAACCTTCCTTTATCTACCTAGCCCTAATTTTTTTTAGTATTAAACAACTATTTTGTGATCATTCACTTCTTATTCCTCATAAAGTCTCAACACTTTAGCTTCATCAGCTATTGTGCATGCTTGTTTAATTCTATTTAGAACACTCATAATCCATGTTATGGCATCCTTATAAATCTCTTTCAATTGATCCTCCTTAATTTTCAAAAAGAGGTCATTTAGATCAAAAGAAAGACTTAACTAGTAGCAAAGGTCCCTCTTCATCCAAAACCCTCTTCATTTTTTTGAGTTCATCAAATCTCATATCGGTCACCCACGTTAACTGCTTTAGAGTAAGGCTTTGTATCGATTCATATACATTATCCAAATGATATCTAATAATATTGTTAACACCAAATAGATTCATACTTTATGAACAAACTGTAGCATTTGACGCTTTAGTTAACAACATGGAAGAGAAGAAGTTGTGGTATGTCCTGAAACGTCAATAACATATAAGTGAACAGCCAATCCTAGGATGCGAGGAAACACTAATGATAGACCAAAAAGAGATTTAAGAAACTAGTATATCTAGAAAAAGCCTTCTATACATTTGCATAATAGTTATAATGATTTTTAACTTTGTATTTGAAATGTAAGGATCGAGAAAGAGATGGGGGGAATATGACAATAATGGATAAGTAAGTCACAGATTATAGAAGAGATTAAAAAAAAGGTGTGAATGAGGGGGCAAGACTAATAAAAATTTAACCAAGTACTTGTATGCATCATGATGAAGTTAATATCACAAACATTGAATTTTAGGGAATTAGGAAAGACAATTTAAGGCTTTCAGGTGAAAATGAAGGTGATGTTACATGTTCAAATTTGAAGAAAGTTAAGAAAAGTTCTATTTCTTGTATTAAACTTCCAAATGATTCCATATATGTTAAATTCATACGAAGAAAAGCTACATCGAAGAAAAGGTATTGTTGCATACTTATAGGATAATATTCTTGTTAGTGCAATTGATGCTTTGAATTTAAAATTGTATATATACTATTGTTTAACATTGATTTAATTTTTGTTAAATTATTATCGTAGGTTCGTTAAATCTAATGTCGTTTAGGACCTTAAGTTTAAGTTAAAATTGAGCAACTTCCTTTTATATTTTAAGTTTGGGAGCTACATAAGTAACATGGTGGGAGACTATGTGAATTAATTCAAGAATTTATAATTTCAAAATTTGGTTACAATGTCTTAATACCTTATTCTTACATTATGTACACCTAATAGTTTGTTAGCAGGTTTTCATCTATTTGTCACATGATACATTGGTTTTTGTAGTTCCTTTGGGCAATTACACATTGGATATAGTGTTTGTGGGAAGTAATCTTATGTTTAAGTATCTTTGTTAGTCAAAAGAAGGAAAATAAATGTTCCACCGAAATTGAATTTGATATTTTAATTTTTTTAAAGCAGAGGTAAACTTAGATGAATCTTTGTCAAATATTAATTTCTTGCATATGATTACCAACTACACGAGAAATATTGAAAAGGATTTAAAGATAAAACATTGAATCACCAACGGCTACATGGTTATATGTATTGTCTTTGATGTTTATTTTTCAAGCAATAAGTGCTTTGTAAGTTTATAATTAAAATAGTAATTTGGAGTTGAATATGTTTTTGTTTCTAGCTTTCATCCTTTTACTTCATAGAAGCACTGGTGGAGTTTCTATATATAATTAAAAGAAGTAGATAGGATGATATTATAGCTAAATGGTGCAAAGGATTACGAGAAGCAATATCTAATTGGGGCATTAGTGGGTGGCAACATAGTAACATAAGAAAATTATATCATACTTAAAGGCACTTGTTTTATAGTAAGTTATAGTGTCATTTAATTTTTCAATTCTCAATATCTAATTAAGGCACTAATGGGTGGCAACATAATAACATAAGAAAATTATATCATGCTTGTAGGCATTTGTTTTATAACAAGTGAAAGTGTCACTTAGTTTGTAGTAAGATGTTTTAATTCTTTGTTGTACATTTGTTATCTCTTATCCAGGAGAATTCTTGACATAAAAAAAAAAAACTAAACCAATTTATAATTATTTAGTAAATAACCCTTATCTACATCCACTCTCTAGGACACTTTCTGGAATTTTCACTAAGTCTCCTTTTTTAACAAGGCAACTCTACTTACAATCTTTCCCCAAGGTGAAGAGTAGTTGGATTCATAGTTGAATTTATAACTCAAAATATCTTTCATGATCATTTTAATAACCCAAAGGTTCACTCACTTCAAAATGAAATAATAAATTTTCACAAAATCTTTTTAAAATGTATTTATTGAATAACAAAATAATTTTTATTTCTAAACTAATGAAAGAATGTGTATTTATAAGATATCAATGTTACATTAGTTGTGGAATAAAAAACTACCTGTTGTTGACCAGTATAGCACATTAGTCAACCAATGTATATATTGAATGCACATATTTATAGTTGTTAGGACATTGGTCGAACATTTTGATAAATCAGTCGACCAATTTATTAACCAATATTACTATAAACTCTTAATGCAAAAGTTTTAACAACTTTAAGCTGTATTACCTAACCACTAACCTATATTAGTCAACTAATATACTCAGAATCATGATTTCAACATCTTCAATTATCAAAACTTAATTTTCTTAATGTAGAGATTGGACTTAAAACACTTCTCAAAATGTTCCCAAAAGAATATTTTAAGGATTAAGAGAGTTTTATATGAAATCAAAACTTTAATTCCTTTTGATGATTAAAAGACTTTATGAAGTGAGTTAAAATGATGATGTATTTTTGTATTATGAGCCCTTAAAGCATTAAAATAACAAAGTAGGAAGTATAACAAACATTTCACATTCATTTATAACATTGTTGTTCATTGTTCTTCCTTTGTCTTAATTTTGTTCTTCACTTGAATAAGTTTAACTATAACTTTTTGAGTGTCCTTACGAAATGTATCTAGATTTGTGTCTAAAAACTATTGCTTTCATATTTCTTTTATAAAAAAAATCATTATTAGTACTTATATTTGTTATAATAAAAAATAGGTTATAACTTCCCTTGGTTCAATATTTACAAAAAATACTATGACCTTATAGAAAAAGTACCACAATTACATACAAAAAGTGCCAAGAATCTATATAAAAATTATCATAATTTTATACAAAAAATCCTTAACTCTATAAAAAAAATCACCTCTTTATACAAAAATATCATAACTCTTTACAAAAAATACCATTAGTTTATATAAAAAGGACCATAACACCATACAAAAAAATGTATTTATAGTGTACAGTAACGATATTTTTTGCATAACATGGTGATATCCTTTGTATAGAATACTTGATTTTTTTGTATATATTTGGCACTTAAGTCATTTTAAGTGTGTATATAGATAATAATTGCCTTAATGGAAGAAGGGATGCCTAGTCATGCACATATTTGTGCACTTCCTCAAGGCCATGCACTTTTACAATATTAAGAGATTTTTGGCTACGCACAATCTGATGCATGGTTGTGCAAATGATCATGCATCGACCAAAAACCTAGAATTTCATATAAAAGATTCTTTTAGGAGGCAATTCGGAGAAAGAGATGGTAGAAGCTTTTTAAAATTTCTAGAGACGATTCCAAATGTTATTGTGAGCCAAACGAGTGAGAAACACAAAGATTCTATCGACATATCCATTAGAATACAAGATTAGACATCTTCATCACCAGAATACTTGATAGAAGACAATCAGGGAAATTTAGAATTATGATTTCGTTGTTTTCGATTAAGTTTTTTGTTTATGTATCTAATTTCATGGTCATTGATGTATAAATAAATACTTTATTAATATTTAGGCTAGATGAACCCTTTTTGATACCTGAACTTGTGTTGATTATTTTATGAATGCAATTGATTGTTTGATTTATTGATATCCAATTACTTATTTTATTTATGATCTAGTAATCCAGAATATTAGATCATAATTTGATTTTATAAGTAGTGATTAAAAAATCCTAGCTTTGAATAAACCCACAATAATTTGAAAGAGTTTATTACAACCTTAGAGATAGAATGACATAAATCTTCCATATTAGGATCCTAATAGAAAGATTCATAAAACCATATCATAATCCTATAAAATTTAACTTGAGTAATTCAGTTAAAAACCTTAGGATTAGTTGATATTAAACTTAAGTTCAATAACTAGCATATTGTTGTGTCTAGTTTTTATTGCTTTTAATTACCTTTATATCCTGATTTTGGTTACAAAACCTTGTGTTTTGATCCAAATGTGAGATAAATTAAATGGAAATGGAGTGACTATTGCGTGAATGTTAATTATATTATTTTGTGAATTTTGCATAAAGGTTGAAGGGAAAGTTCACGTAAATTTTGCAAGAAAGGTGGTGACTTAAGTTGTCACCATCGTGCTTGTCCCCCCTATGGCCCATTTTTCCTTTAACTCATCAACTTATTATGTGTCATATGCAGGAGGGACTATTATAAAAACTATACCTAAAACAAATTATAAATAGAAAGATTAAGGAGGGTGGCGACACATTCTACATTTGACATTCCACATTCTAGACACCACAGACTCATTCGGGGTTAAAAACTGAGAGAGAGAAATAAGGCAGAGAAGGGATGACAGAGTAGAGGGGTGAGGTAAAGAAGAATAGTAGAGAAGGTGAAAGTAGAGTTAGCAATGAATCGTCTAGGTGATTATGAACCATAAGCAGAAGGTGAGAGCCAATGTATAAGGCTTAAGAGTGGCAAAAGACCACTGCAACTTCCTCATCCGATCCTTTTTTAACCTTTTTTTTCCTATCTATTTCATTATTTCTTTGTTAATTTAATGGATTTACTCCTATGATATTTTATAGACCTATACTTTGTTAACTTTGGTAGTCCATTTCAGTTATTCACATAGTTTATTGCTTAAATACTTGTCTTATACTGATAAATATGCGATTGAAGTATTTGATTAAACTATTTGATTTTGCTCCCAATTAATTCCATTTACTTTTCAGTTTAATTTGGTGATTTTCTTTAAAGCCTTTACTCAACAAATCGGGATAGGGTGTTTAGGATTGTATCTATTTTTATTTTTTGTTCAATGTTAATTTAAGTGAACCAATTTCACTTCTATAGGAGACGACCCTAGGTAATCACTACAACTACCTCATATATTTGCGAGTATGATAGCCTAGGTATTTTTAGAACTTATTTGGGCACCATATGTTTTTGATGCCATTGCTATGGAGGTGTTTAGAGTTTGCACCTAATTTAATATTGATTGGTTTGTTGATTGTTTTGTCTCTTTAGGCATACATTTTTTGTCATATTATTTCATCGAATTGTTTTAATAATTTTCTTATTAATTCACTTTTGTTTTTATTTGGTTTATATAAGGAAGGAGGTCTCGGGAATGCGAACTTGCTCCCTTTATTGATAACATGCATCAGATAAAGACCTCCAAGGGACTTTGAAGAAAATCTTGAGGGACCCAAACTAGAAGATCAAGAGATGGGGGAAAGGCAATCTGTAATGAAGGAGTATGCTAAACCAGTAATTAGTGTTGCCACTTCGTGCATTTGTCTAGCAGAGGCAGCCAGAAACTATGAATTGAAGAGTATCCACTACAACATGCTGCCATCTTTCTATAGGGTTCCTAATGAAGACCTTTTAAACTTAATTCAGGAATTCTATACCACCCTCTAGACATTCCTGTTGGATGGCCAAAATAAAGATCAACTTAAGATGAGGTACTTCCCACACACATTGAAGGATCAGGCTAAGGCATGGCTGATGACCTTCCACCTAGTTCATTGACTACACAAAAGGAGGTGTATAATAAGTTCATGAGAAAGTTCAATTCCCATAAAAAAACTTCTGAGTTGTAGATGAAGATAGAAACCTTCACTCAGATAGGGCGAGAGCCATTCTATAATGGGTGGGAACACTTCAAACTCTTTCTCATTTAGTGTCCACTCCATCATTTTCCACTCCACATGCAAAACTAGTTCTTTTATGGTGGATTGACATAACATTATTAGTCCATATTGGATAATGCAGTAAGAGGATCTGTGGGAGAGAAGACTGTTGAAGAAACAAATGAGATCTTTGAAATGATGGGGGCAAATTCTCAATAAAAAAAATGTGAGCGGAAGAAGAGCTGGAGTTCATAAAGTGAGTTTGAATTAATAACTGACTATGTAGTTAATTGAGTTAATAAGGCATGTAAAGATGCTAATTACAAGACTATCCCAAAAAGTTCCAAATCAAGAGGTATGTGGTATATGTGGCACTTATGGTCATTGAGCTAATGTTTGTTCGTATTATTGTGAGCCTTATCTAGATAGGGAAGAACAAGTGAACTCACTCAACAGTTTTCAACCAATGGAGCGAAATGATCCATACTCAAACACCTATAACCCTTGTTAGAGAAACCACACCCTAATTTTTCATGAAAGACCAATAACCCACCAGTATAGGCTCAATCATAATACAAAAATTTTCATAGGCCAAATTTTTACCAAGGGCAATGCTCACTTCAGAACCCATCAAGCATGCCTTATTTAGAGGAAAACCTCAATGTGTTTATTCAAGTCATAGCTCAAAATCAAAAAATGAATAATAAAAGGTTTGATTCTTTGGATGCATCTATGAAGAGAATTGAGATCCAATCAAGGCAATTCGCTGCTATTAAAGGAACTAATCATTAATAAATGGAAGCTTGAGCCAAATGAGAAGGTGATAGTCTCAGAGGTTGCAAGTGTGGTGCTTCAGTAGCAATTACCCCCTAAATTGAAAGTCCCAAAGAATTTTCTTATGCAAATATCAATGGTTAATGGTGATGAGGTTAAGCGTATGCTTGACCTTGGGGCTAGTATAAACCTGATGGCTCAATCTATTTATAAGAAATTAGATCTAGGACAGTTAATACCTACGAACATGTGTTTGCAATTACCTGATAAGTCAATCTATTATCTAAAAGGAATAATAGAGGATGTGATAATGAAGGTTAGAGGATTGATTGTCCCTGTAGATTTTGTTAGACATGGGGGAGGTTAAAGGGAAAGGGAATGAGCACACCATAATCCTAAGTAGGCCTTTCATGGCCACTACCAATACCTTGATTGATGAGAAGAACGAGAAACTAAGCATGACTATTTTGGGTGAAGCAATAGAATTTTTAATCTTTAATGTTGAACCTACTCCTACTACTCTTTTTGAAGACTATTCTTTCGTTGATCAAATTGATACTGGCTATTTTCGATTTTGTGTCGCAGGAAAAAGAAGAAAAGAAGCTAGGCTTGGTGAAAAAAGTTGATAACTGCTATCAATTGTTGGTTGATGCAACTGAGCGATAGTGTAAGATACCAATTCCATAGAGCATATGTCTGAACATCCGAAGGAATTTCGAGAACCTGCCCTATGAGAATGGCATATTAGAATAATCACATTAACTTATTATGGAATCAAACATAACATAAGTATTCAAAATAATCAAAACTCCTTATTTCATTCACAGAATAAACTTGCTTACATTATATAGTTACTGTTCGTATCCTTGTATTTACATTACATAACATTTGAGAGTTTACAACTCCATACAAAATGTTTAACTTGAAGTGAGAAGCTAAACAAATGTACCAATAATGATAGCACGAAATCTGGATAAATACCAATCGCTATTACAGGAAGAAGGATAACAATAG